>QKMX01044172.1:0-17731 GCA_003401595.1 Venustaconcha ellipsiformis
CTTTGCTACATGCGTATCAAAGGGCTAAAAAGCAATACACACTATGAGGGAAAGGGTTAATGCTATTCTTCAATGGCAGGTCATACAGAAATGGAGTTTCACCAAAACACATTATTGCTATATACAGTTTATCTAATTTATAAACAGTGCTGATATGACCTTACAAAGTGGACACAACAGTTGCTATTTAAAAAATCCTCTTCCTCCTTAATAGATGTTATTGGGGGGGCATTGTTGACAAAAAATAACTCTTGTATAGATGCCGACCTTCAAAATTGGGAGAATCTTCTGTTTTTAGTACAGAGTTACACCATTATGATTACTTCTGTCAGATTCTGATTCTCTGGTCAAAAATATTGCAACTTAAACCCCAGTATGTCTAAATAGCTGGAATGCTTGTCATGTCTGAAGGTAATGTGTGTGAAAGCATACTCAAGTGCTTGAATCACAAAAGCAACCAATCAGACATCCTGTTGGCTTAGTGCTCTAATTCTCCTGAGATAGTTGTGAAACATGGTAACTGAACAGATTTATGGCTTCATTTAAAAATAGAACTCCAAAAAGTGCTATTGGAATTCAAAATTGAACAAACAAAGCATCAACACTGGATAAAGGGCATGCTCTTACAAGGCTTCATCATTGCACATATCAGGGAAGAAAACTATAGGCAGCACATTTCAACCCAAAAAATCACATGGAATCATGATTAAATGCTTAAAATAAATTTTTAGATTAAAATTTGAAGTTTTCTTATATTTAGGACAAGAGTCAAATTTTTCATGCACATATTCCTACATGATGTATGTAGGGATTGGCGTTTCTGCTAGTATGTTCAAAAATAGAGTAATGCTGATAGCTCTCTAAATGACTGCCCTGGGAACCATCATAAAATCTTTTCATGGCTTCTTCTTCTGTACAGATACTTGTATCGACATGGGTATTTCACTTAACATTTCATGCACATATTCCTAAATGATGTTGGTAGGGATTGACATTTCTGCTAGTATGTTCAAAAATAGAGTAATGCTGATAGCTCTCAAAATGACTGCCCTGGGAACCATCATAAAATCTTTTCATGTCTTCTTCTTCTGTAAAGATACTTGTATCGACATGGGTATTTCCCTAAACATTTCTTGCTATATAAAGTTGGTCCAGAATAAAAATGTTGCCAATCAAACCATCAGATACCCTTTCTACAGCGGTTAATGTGAAAATCTTGTTATGGCTACTCCTCCTGATTCATTGGTTGTATGACCATAAGATTTACTTTTAAACACTTCTTGCAGTATGTGATTGGTCCCGTATTAAACTGTTGCTGAACTGCTGAAATGGCTGCCTTGACAGCCATCTTGAAAATCTTTTCAGCAGCTACTTCAGAATGGATGGTCACAATACATAGAATTTCACTAAAATACTTTAACAATATGTAGCTTGTCATGAAAGAAAATGTTGCTGTCCAATTTCTTTTATGGCAACAATGACATATGAAGTCATCTGCCCATATAAAAATGAAAATGATCAGACTTTATATCTTTTTTTAGTAAACAAATGATAGCACTCAGACATTATTTTAATGTCAAAGGTGTTGACTTTGAGGATGGAGCTTTTTTCTGTAATGGCTTGTGAGCATGACAAGCAAGCATGAATAGACTTTTAAAATCAATTTGTTGATTCCTGCATATATGAAGTGTACCATAAATAATGCTACATCAATAACTTAGGATTTTAAAAAAAAAAAATTATTTATGCATTTAGTGAAACTTGTCATTTGGGTATATCCTGAATGTATCTAAGATGAGTTCAGTGATTTACTGTCCATAAAATCAGTCAAGGTTAAAGGCTGTGACAGTTGTTTGTATTGCATTTGTGAACATTTTAACTCCAGCAACTTATAAAATGATGTTTTTCTTATAAAATATAAAAATGGTATTTGGTAGTTTCTAAAGAATATTGGAGATGGTTTCAGTATTCATGAGTTGGAAATGATAAAAGAAGGAAAAGGAATGGACTTATTGTGGATTCCTGCAAATTCTTTTATGTCATTTGAGTAGTGTTACAATTGTATGTGTATGATTCTTTCAAAATGGTTACTTTTTCAGGGTGGTTATTTTGCCCAAGTAAGGAATACAAAGAAGTCATCAACTCGCCTGAAGGACACACTGTTGGAACATGACTTAGCTCTGTCTCTCTGTCTCCTGATCTCACAGCAAAGAGATGCTGTTGTATACAAGGAAGGAACAGAGAAACACCTCAAGCTGGTTGGCAAGCTTTATGATCAGGTATGGATTTAGCATGGAGTAAATAATTTTAGTCTTACTTTTAGACATGACTTTAATTGGGACAGTAAGTGTACAAACATTTTCCATAAGATTAGATAAACCTGGGTAGGATAAAAGGTATGATTTTAAATGACTTGCTACAGGCTGTTCATATTTTATATTGACCTACCCCAAATTTATCTTTAGGCTCATATAGAACAATGGAAACAAAACTAAATTCACTCTTTTGCAAATTAATATGCAGTTTGGGACATGTATAAATGTTAGCCTACCTTTGTATGGTCCATGGTTTTCTCTGGGTAATCTGGGGTTTCTTTTCTTCCAATTTTAAAATCCATATATTATCAACATATGAATCATCAAAAGTACTTAGGATAAAAATTGTGGAAACAGTGCAAGTGGATTGAAAAATAACAACCAACCAAAAATGGGTGTAAGCTTCTTAGTAGATGTGTATCTGCTAGAGTACTGTTCTTAGAATGAGAGAACACATTCCATGCCCTTCAGTGCTAGCTTTACCAATCTTTTCTGGAATTGGCTGTTAAATTTAAATATACATGGTACTCAGGAAGACAGTTTTTAAAGATATCTACTGTGATACTCTTGTTGCTCTAATTTAGATGTTCCTCTGTACAAATTCTGCTTGCATTATTTCAGTTGTTGACTGCTAATATTTTTGAAGTTCTTTCCCTGTTTCCAACAATATTTTACTGAAATAGCCTCCTTGTATAATATGAAACATTGCATCAGATTGGGTAATATGGAACAGTGATTTCAGACATCACCAAAACGCAGACCTTGAAAGGCATGTCTGATGTCAGTTCTAATCAGATATAGGGAATAGTGAAGTTTAGTCTGAAGATAATTTTGTTCAGAATCTGGAAAAAAATACTGGTTTCATATTTAGGCCATGATGCCAAACAAGTTGATGATAGGTTCTTGCATTCATTTTGAGTCATCCATGAACAATTGTTCGTTTTGGGTCTTTTTTAGTTTCTGAAAAAAAGCCACTGTTCCACCTTGAACCATACATAGAAAGTAGTTTCTAGCATGAATGTTGAATTTGTTACAAATGATAACCCTAAATTAATTAAATCATGGCATGAAGAACTTTAAAATGTTTGTAAATGATGCTTGTGCACCATTAAATTTGGTATCTGTTGCTTTAACTGGAAAAACATAGATTGTCTTTGACACACATGGCTCAGTGGAATTTTAACCAAAGTTGACAGAATGTATCATTATCTAATGTGGTTTGAATTTTGTATAAATGTTGCTGGTTTGCCATCAAATATAATGACTTTTACTACAAAGAGAAAAACCTTTAATTTCTTTTGAAAAACTGCTCTGCATAATTTTACAGGAAGTATCCTGGCCTTAATGGGGTTCGGATTTTGAGATGCTATGCTGCATTTAAATATGGAAACCATTACTAAAACTAGAAAGACATTTTAAAAGACCAAATTTGATAGGAAGCAACCTGACATGAAGTGCTTTCAAACTGCTACATGTGGTGCTAATTGGCATTCACCAATGTTACTGAAATAGAAAAATCTTGAAATGACTTACGAAAACCTGCTTAACAGTGTTGAATCAAATTTGGCAGAAAGTATCCTTGTTCAGCAGCCTTTCAGATGTGTACAAATGTTGCCAGCCTGCCATTAAACAAGTTGTTACCAAAAGAGAAAAAATTCAGTTTTCTCAAAAACTACTTAACTGAATCTGACCAAATTTGATAGAAATCATCTTGGCATGAAGGACTTTCAAGTATTTATGACTAATGCTGTTTTTCCATCGACAAGGCCGCAATTAATAATGTAGAAAAACATTTCAGTTACTTTTCAAAAAGCGCTCAACAAAATGTGGTTAAAGTAGACAAAGTTTCCAGACATAAAGGGCTTTCAAATTTGTACAAATGATACCCATCCACATCAAATATAGCTGCATTTAGTAAAAATAGAAAAACTTTGAACTGCTCAAAAAACTACTCAACAGAACTTTACCAATTTATGTGGCATCATAGTTTGATACCTTTAAAATTTATACCAATGATGCTGATCTACCATCAGATATGTCTGCTATTACTTTAAGTAGAAAATCATTTACATGACTTTATCATAAAAAAAAAATCAATAGCAAAAGTTTACTAACTTTGATCAAAAGTATCCTGGCATAAAAATTTCAGATTTAGACATAAAAAAAATTATATGTGCGTGTGTGTGTGTGTGTGTGTGCTTTCACACTGTACAGAGATCAGATTTGTAAAACTTGTTTGCACCTATTTGTATTTTTGTATTGCATTTTTCTTATATTGCAGTGTCAGGATGCTCTGGTTCAATTTGGAAGTTTCCTGTCCATGTCATTAAGCACAGAAGAGTTTGTACGCAGGTTGCCACCAATAGATAAGATGGTGTATGAGTATCATGTCCCACCAGATGCTGCCTTCTTCCTTTCTAGATCGCTATACAGCTATAAGATTTTGGTAAGAATTTTCAACAGGATTATATGACTTTTTAACAATGTATAACATGCTGCATTATAAAGTGCCTACACATAGATCTGATGCACATTATGGACTGACAGGTCTGGTTTTAAGCTGATAACTAGAAATTATAATTACAGTACTCCAAATGATTAAATACATACCCATAATTATACACTTTTTCTAATCAGCATACTGTACCAGTAATGCATTAAATTGTTTTGGCAGATAATCCATCAAGCTTGCAACTATTCGGGCCTGTCAATTTTAATATTTGTTAGATTAAAAAAAAAATAATAAAGTTAACTGAAATAGGTGTTTTTATGAACAGGACAAGTGTGCGTGTTTAAGTTAGGAATTTAGTGTAGTGTTGGACAAAGATGAATGTCTGCGGGGATGGTGACTTTTTAGTTTCATTGTCAAGTAATTGACTAAGACAAGTGAACTTAAAGTTATCTTTATATTCAGCATAATATTCATATTGTTTCTGTACATGATAAACATAAATGATGTGCTTACATTTTTACCCGTTCTTGTGCAGAGTTTTTGTTTTTGTTTTTTGTTCATGTGTGGATGTGAGAAGGTAGCTTTTGTGTAATTTAATTGTAATCTATTTCTCTTTAGGATAAAAAATACACATGCATTTCAGTTTAGGTATTATAATGTGTACTTAAATATTGGAAGAAAGCTTCTTATATCAAATAACAATAATTGTTTTAATAAATTATATGTTGTCAATAAATATTCATGAAGGTTTGGGGAAATAAGAAATCTGGTAAAATAAAATGTGTTGATGCCAGGTTCACCCTTGCTTATGTTAACAAAACATTACTGTCATATAAATTTTGTAATGTTTATTTTCTTCATATTCTAGGCCAAATATGATGAGCTAAGGAAGGCAGAGAAGGGGTCAAAATCTTCAAGTCAGACAAAGGTATGAAGGGGTGTTTATAGCTCATTTGGTCAAAGAATAGTATACATAATTGGCAGTTGTTTGCTGTTAACCACTGTACCTAAGCAACTTTAATGAAAATCATACAATTTGGCATTCAGTTTTATTCCAAGATCTTGTTGGTGCCAAATGAATTGGTGCCTCGTTCATCCAATATGGCTTCCATGGTGGCCATCCTGAAAATCCAATTACTACTTCTCCAGGATGGATTATCATATCCATAGTATTTTTAGCTCTACTGGTCATAGAGCAGAAAAGCCTATGGGATGGTCTATAATCCTTTGACTTGTCCAGCATCCACCCATTTATTTCAAGTCATTTTATTTTTCTCTCTTCACAGAGCCAGAAGTACATAGAGGCAGCTAAAATTGTTATGGACCCAGTTGTTGAATGTGTACGTCCACTTCATCCCCTCAAGATTTGGGAGGATCTCAGGTAAATAAGCTTATCAGTCACTTTGTTAAATTTAGTCATGCCTTATCAAGAGATAATGAGAGTGCATTGTTAAGCATGATCACCATCGTTGGCAGTGGGAATGTTAGTATAGTCATCAGGTAAAGAATATTTTGTGATAGGCTTGACAGTCATGATGGATATTGTGAATTGGAAATAGCATTGTCACAATCCACAGTATTATGACTCTGCTCTTAAATTTAAGTAACAAAGTCCAAATTTGTTTTGTAAAATTGAACAAATTATTTAATTCTCTAATTAAATGAAGATTTAAGAGGAATTTATAGTATTGCGAATCTCAAATACTACTGAATGTTCTGTTACAAATCTAAAGTATACAGTATTCCAAGTGAATTTCATGTCTCAAATGTGCTGATGTACCAATAGTCTTGTATGTCTCAACATACCAATAGTTTTTGTGTATCAGTGATATAATCCATATTGTTTTTGAATGAATTCAAAATAATACCAAAATAGTATTTTGGTCCAAAAGTCAATGAACATTATTCCATTGAATAATTTAAATAAATAATTCTTCTCTTAATTATAACTGAGTACAACTAAAACTGATTCCACAAAGACTGATGCTAAGATAGGAATAAATAAAATAGGAATAAATTATTTTGTTGATCGTAAGCCATATATAAAAAACCAAGACACAATAAAGATGACATGGATGGGGGTAATTTTTCCATTAAATTTGTAAACATGTTCTCTTTCTAGAACATTCTAAGGTCAAAAGACCATGTAAACATAGTTATAAATAATATAATTCAACACACAATCATGGACAAAAGTTTGCTATGCAAGAAGTTGTTTTCAAATGACCTTTAAAATCTACAATTATGGGAAAATGTTAGACCCTCATGATCCATAGCAATGGGCAAAAATCTACTATGCTACTTTTACACATATGACTGCTTATGTTTTCACATTTTTCCTTTGAATACATCCCCAATCAAATTAACATTAGGGAAAATCATCTTTTTTGTTTATATCCTATAGCCAAAGGGTAGTAACTATTGCCTTTTATCTCCCTTTGCCACTGCTTAGGTGTCACCAGTTTTTAATCTTTTCTTCCTTGCACAACATTGTATGAAATAAGCCTTCAGTTAAATTTGAGTTTTTATGTGTGAAATTGGACCTTTCATGCTGTTTGAGCAATTCATTCAAAGTTTCTCTTTTAGAAACAGTCACTTCTAATTTGATAGTTTCTCATTGTAAAAAACTGGAATTAAATATCTAGAACCCAGTTGGTTAAAAATGGTGGCAGAGAAAAGAAATTTGAAGATAATTTGTGAGGAAAATTACTGTTTTTTCCAACAATGTTGAAGGAATTTATGGTTCTAGAATAAGTGGAAATGGACTTGTCGGATTAAAATCATTACTGAGACTATCATGTTTATACTTGTAAATGAGATCATTTCATATTAGTCCTGAAAACATTTATAATACTTGCCTTCCATTTAAACAAAAATAAAGTAAACAAACAAAAATGACATAATTCTGCATCCAGATTTATTCAAAATGGATGGAAATAAATATGGCAAGTGATCTTCAGTTTGGAAGTACTTTACAGTTGTTAATTACAGCAACAAACTGCTAAATGTAATTATGCATAGTAGAGATTTCCAGTACTTAGAGTAGCATCAGTGTTGTGGTGAACCACTTGAAAACAAACACAAGTCTCTTAAAAGTGAACATGTGCTCTCTAGCATAAAAAGTACTCGTACATCAGCCAATTACCGCTTTTAAGTCCACAGTGGTATCAGCAATGCCCAAAATGTACTGATCAACTATCAATATGTGAATATGACCTCTGACCACTCACTATAGTTGATGGATGGGGATTCAAACGTTTTTGTACCAAATTAAATCATTCTTACAGAATTGCATGAAAAACAGCAAATATGTTCTGTCTGCAGTGACCAATTACGCTATGCAATAACTTTTGAGGTGATCCAAATAGCTTGCTAACTTTACCCTGTGTGTTCCTTTTCCATGGGCATTCATGCTAAATGACTTTTCTTACATCTACACCGTTCATGAATAATGAAATAGAAAATTTAAAAAAAATGTCTGCTGTTGTTTATTTGTAAATTGTAAGTGGTTGAATTTGCATGTTTCTGTATTCTGTCTTTGTAGTAATATTGTGATGGTCATTATTCTTTTTAACTAGTCATCTAATACACATTATAACTGCATAGTCATATAATACACATTATGTAACAGTGCAATCTTCAAATACACATTGTGTATCAACATAGTCATCAAAAGATACATTGTGTAACAGTGTAGTCATCTAATGCACCATGTGTAACATCATAGTCATGTAATACACATGTAACAGTGTAGTCGTCTAATTTGTATTGTTTAACAGTGTAGTCATTTCATGCATTGTTTAACAGTTTAGTCATCAAATACACATTATATAACAACTTGGTCATCTAATGCACATCATGTAACAGTGTAGTCATCTAATACACATTGTGTAACTTTGGTCTACACATAATACTGATGTGTAAGAAAAAATACCAGACGATTCAGCTAAAATGGATATGGAAGCTTGATTGTTGCTATAATCTGCTAACATTAATCACATTTTGGAGTGATACAAGTCAGTCCATATACCATAATGCGTGTCTTGTTGAAGTTTTCTAGTATAATGTACTGTTTGCTTTAGGGTCAAGGCTACAGTCATTGAAAATTTAAAGTAAAGCACAGCTTAAAGTTTTTTTGTTGATTTATATTTCCTAAACCCATTGATAAATTATTTTCATGTTTTGAATAAATGATTATCAAGCTATAACAATTCTGTAACATGCTTGTTTGTCCCATTGACCTTGTGATCAAGGTCAGTCATAAAAATATGTGCACCAAGGTTTTGCTTCATTTTATTTTTTTGATAACAAGTATGTGCCATCCACGGTACTTATGTTCTATTGTATTCTATTCTATACTATTCTATTCTGTTCTGTTCTGTTCTATTCTAAACAGTTCTATGCTATTCTATGTTAACAATTGCTTTCTTGTCATACCTAGTTAGTCATTGTTAAACCTGATAGCTGAGGTATGCATATATCTCAAAAACTAGATAGACAAGGAATCCTATGGAGTTCTCATTATGCTTTAAGTTGAGTTAGGCTGAATTTTATCAAAAAATGTAGTTTCCAATTATTTATTTCAGCCCCCAGTTTTATGTGACATTCTGGTCACTGTCGATGTATGATATTGGGGTACCTAGTGCAGCTTATGACAAGCAGATTCAACAGCTGAATTCACAGATCAGTGCTATTGATGATAACAAGGACATGGTGAGTTGTTTATCTTGCTATGAGCAGCTTCAACAATTACTGGAAACACTGCTGAACCACAATGGTTGGGGTCCACAAAGTCAGATCATATTATTTAGCGTGTAGTGTAAAGTCGAGACAAGTCTTTTAACTTGAGAAAATGTTGCATATATATCCTTTTGACTATGGAGGGGGGGTTTGGGGGCAAACAGTGGGCTTTATTAACAGAGTTGCCAAACTTAATTAATGCATATTAAACTAGAAATACATGCAAAGGATAATGATTACATTAAAAATATTTAGGTTTTTTGTAAAGAATCATTTATTTGTGCATACATGTGTAAGAAAATCTGGAACTAAGGAGCATATGTATAAGAAAATCTGGAACTAAGGAGCATGAATAAAGTGATTTTACCAACCAATCTTTGCATTCAGAAGCATTAATGTTTAATCATCCCAGTATAGATCATGATGCATCTCAAGTTAAGAATAGTATAAGGAAAGATAAATCTCGTTTATGTTTCATGTGTTTTGAGCATTCAGACCTCTAGAATTTTCCCTTCTAGGTATAAGTTGAATCCAAATACTTAATTATTTGCTGATAAAGTCAAAACTTATTTAACATTATTTGGTATAACTTTGGAAATATTTATGCATGCCAGTGGTTACTAAAATTACACTGATCTTTTTAGTTGTTCTCTGCTTATCATTGTTGTGCCACTGGAGCTTCCAGATACTTGACATGTTACTTTACATTTACAATTCTTGAGTTGTACACCATGATGTGTTTTTATTTATACCAATGTTTTAAAAAATGTAATTGTTCAGTTTAATTGGACTTTATATGCAGGTTATAGTGAATAATTTAGATGAAAGTGATAAATTAAATTGAAAAATTTGCTCACAAGTCAATGGTACATGTGTTTTGAAACAATTTGCTTCTTTTGTATCAGTAATAGAGGAATGAATGAAACTTTTTGCTGTTATATTGTTTCATTTTTATCCATTTTCCCTTAGCTAAATAGAAGTAGCTATATATATTTGGGAGGCCTGTTCTTCGTTGTTTGTCCATTATTACAAGTTTTATATCAATAATCCTGATAAGCTATTTAAAGAATTGCTGTTCCCCACATCTAATATAGCTGCCTTAGCAGATATCTCGAAAATATTTTTGTCACTACCCTCAAACAAAATCATAACGACATTGGCTTTTCACCAGAAGATTTCTTAGGATGTCTGGTTGGTCTTAAATGAAATGGTACCAATCTGACATCCAATATGGCCATCTTAAAATCTTGTTCATGCCACTTCTCATGAAGGAATGGTCATATCAGTTGGTTTACACCACAACTTCTTATGAAGTCTGGTTGGTCCTAAATGAAACTGGTGCCAGTCTTGCATACAATAGAACCACCATTGTGGCCATCACAAAACTCTTGTTAATGCTGAAGAATAGAATTGATGGCTCAGCACTTGGAAGTTTAAAAGAAGAAACAATTGTATGTTTGATTCCTGGAAATTCTTTTCAGGCGACTCTTGTTAGATCTTTTAACTTCCTTTTGATAGGCCCAGAGTAAGAAGAAAAAGGAGAAGGATCGCTGTAACCAGCTGATAGAGAAACTAAAAGATGAAGAGAAGAGGCAAGGGGAACATGTTCAGCGAGTGATTGCCAGGCTCAAGAATGAAAAAGAGTTATGGTTTGTCTCGAGTAAGTTAACACATTTGTCATTTATTATTATAGGAAATTAACATACTACTGTGCTGTTTGTAATAAATCACAATTTCAGCTTTCACATTGAACTTTTGATTGTGATTTGTATTTTATCAAAATAAACCAAACAATGCAGTGACATAAATGAAAATATGTAATGTGTGCGTGTATATGCATGCATATATGCATGCATGTTTATTATTACTCGGACAAATACCAAATTTTATGTAATACATGAACGGTGCTTAAAAAGTTATTTATTTGGGCTCATAATAAGTACTCCTTTTCAAGTCATAAACAGTGTTCTTGCCACATGTATGTAGATGCAATAAGTGTCATCTCCCATTATATATAATTGGAGAAAATGATGATATCATAGGGTTTTAATAGCTGCTTCCCACCCATGAGACACATTGGGATCAAAATGTCTGCTTAGCACATGATATGTTTGCAAGTTTTGTGCACTTCTTAAGGCATGTGAATTGAAACCATTCTTTACAATACAATCTTGATTCTATTTATGCAGCATGTAAATCTTTGATCCCTGAATTGTAATGGATCGAATCATTGTAAGTTTCAGAATGTAAGCAGATAGCAGTGTTGATTCTACTATAATTTTGTGCTAATATTTTCTTTCTGTATTAATAGGATCAACAAAGAATGAGACAATCACACAGTTTCTGCAGCTGTGTATATTTCCCAGGTGCTGTTTCACAGCCAGTGATGCTGTTTTCTGTGCTAAGTTCATCCATATCCTACATGACCTCAAGACCCCCAACTTTTCAACACTCATCTGCTACGATAGGGTAAGGAGAAACAGCTGAATGTTAGCTTTGAGGTGTTATTAATGGAGCCAAAACCAGAGATCATGGTTTAAATTCTGTTTGAATTTATCAGCAGTGAATTGTTAAAATTGTGCATACTACATGACTATGAAATATTTCATAAATCAATGGGCATATTTGGGCTGGATAGCATTTTTGGCATTGAAGATTCACTGAAAACCTCTGGTCTAAATTTTACTAATTTATTTTGAAGTCTTATTTAGAAACATTGAGTACATATTATCCAGAGGGAAATGTAATTAAATTTTTTTACAAAGTAGTATAAGTAAGATCATTTGGTTTGCTGTTTGAGCAATTCTTGGAAATCAGGAGAAAATGGTAATAGATTTTTATGCAGGGAAATAGTTTGGGCACATTTCTTTGGAGTAACATTTTATTACACCTGCCTACATCAGAATACAGCATTCTTTAACTGTTGTATGTTTTCTTGTAGCACAGCTTCAAAACCATTATGTATGGTATGAAAGAAGTCCAGTGTATTTTTCACCTTTTTTCCACCATCATATTTCCATATCTGGATAAAATAGAATGTTTTGACAAGTTAATTTCTTTGCATGTGTCTGTAGGTTTTATAGTTATTTAGTAGTGAATCAGATGATGCTTTATTTTCCAGATTTTCTGTGATATTACCTACACTGTATCATCATGTACAGAAAATGAGGCTCACAGATACGGACGCTTCTTGTGTTCCTGCTTTGAGACAGTTATGACTTGGCACAGTGACAAGTCTATGTATGAAAAGGTAATGTATTTAGTATTCATATACATTACATTGTATGTTAGTAATCATTTTATAAGTTAGTTTACCTATGTAGACAACTTTCATGAAGGCTATGAGTTTTAGCTTTTTGTTTTGTAGTAGTTCATGTTTTGTGATTCAGAAGTATTTGAACATTGCAGAGGCACTTGGATTGAAGTGCCTTGGCCTGGCACTTGCCACAGTAACACATCTGGATTATTCTGATGGTATTATTTGAACCTGCACCCATTTGGTAATGAGTCCAAATCACTAACCACGGAGCCATCATGACTTTGTCATCAGAATGCATGGCCTTAAATTTACAGTTCAAAATGTGAAATTAGGAATTTTCTGAAATTGAGAAGAAAACTACCCTCCTCACTATTCTGGTTTGAACCGCTTAAATTTATGTAGAGGTAAATAATGTATATTTCAGATAAAAAAAAATGATTATATGAATACTAGGTTTCATTGCGGTTTGTAGCCTGCAATGTGTTAGAAAATTGTGCATTTATGTCTGTTCATTATTTAGACAAAGAAAAACTAAACAAACCAACATATTAACAAAGTATATTCATTTTTTTATCAAGCATAAAACATTTTTCAGGAATGTGCCAACTACCCAGGCTTTGTGACAGTCTTCAGGAAAGGTGTGGACAGTGTAAACAAGGCTGATCAATTGGACTTTGAGAATTATCGTCATGTGTGTCACAAGTGGCATTTCAGAACAACCAAGGTATCATTTGTTCATTAGAATAAGTATGCTAAGCTTAAAGAAGATGTAAGAGAGAATATTCTGCATAAATATATTTTAATCGTGGTCACATCTCACCTTTACAAAGTGAAGACATAACATCTATAATGATTACTAGCATCATCGTCTCTGGTTCCAGAAGAGACATTGTTCGAATCTGTCTGAAGCACAGTATCTAGTTGTGTGTATTTAATTTGCATTATATGTTGGTTTTTCTCCATGATCATTATGTTTTGTATATCGATGTTGTGTTATTGACCTTATTCAGTAATTGAATTTCAGACCTATCCAACAAATATGTTATTTTGTAAACAACATAATACATAGCTAATATTTCTCTCTGATTTTAGATTATATATTCATATCATCAATACTGAGGTAAACATGTTTACTTGAGTTTGAATTTAGGACATTGGATTTCCCTTTGGGAATACCTGGTGTATCTGCTGTTTTACATGTTCTTTCCAAAATTTATAGAAGAGACCTGATATTGTTTACATCTTAGTGTATTCTGGAAATGAATTTGATTGAATAATGACCCTCCTCCTGGTTCTGTTATTGTCTTTGTTTTATTTATACAAGGGAGAAATAAACAGAACTACTCATTCCATATCTTAACATGAGCCTTAGAGCAACCAGTTTAAGTTGTTTCAGTTAATATTTGAGAAGATTATTAAGTTATTCACTGGAATTACAAAGTGCTCAATACTTTTCAGACTAAATAACTATTTTTTAGATAATTATGAATCCATTCAAAGATATTTTGGATTATATCTTTGTGATACATCAATACTACTGGCACATCCACACATTTGAGGCTATTGGCGCATCAGCACATAACAAATTGGAATTCATTTGGAATACTAATGGAATTTATTCAGAATGCTCTATACTTTTGGACNTGTGATAGAACTTTTAGGACTATTTGAGATTTAATTTGCAAGACTACAAGTTCTTTTTGATATTTTTAATTTGTATTCTTGGGAAATACATTATTTACCGAATTTTACAAAACTTGTTGCTTTATGCTCATTTCTCATTTCTGTTACTTAGTTTAAAACCATAGAGCCATAACAAGATATACTAGTGTATCATAATACATTTGGAATATATTCACTACAACACAGGTAAAGCCTTCCCAAACACAGTAAGACACTGCAGGGTACTATAATCACTTTAAATTGTGAGACTATTATTCTTGGAATACCTTAATTATTTTCAAAAGTAACTTTTTCACTTATACAAGTTGGGGCATAAACAGATAGGTACAGGCATTGCTGCTGAACAAAAATGCTCTTTACCTGAGCCTGTTTCAGGGTTTAAAAAATTAACTGGCTGTTCACGAACAAAAGGATATGCAAATCAACCAAATTACTAAAATCAAAAGTCGAATGAATAATGTGTGGAAAATTATGACCTTGAGTTGAGCCAAAACACTAAAATGGTGCAGTGATGATCTTAATCCATCTATATTCATAATTTTGACCTATATTATGGTCTTTCTTTTAAAAAAAATTTGGTGGTTATGTGCCTTATGTAATTAAAATTTGGGTCTTTGATATAGATACATCAATTTTTAGGATTGCTTATATCACTGATAAATGGCATCTCATGAGCATGTGGATCAAAATGAATAGCAGTGGACATCTTGCTAAAATGTGATTTGAAAGAATATGATTTGGTAAAAATGAAAAATGAAACAAAATCTGCATCTTATATTTATGGAAATAAACATGGATTAAGTGACACTAAGCATGATTTGTAATGTGCAAGTTCAATACACTGTAGTACAGATCTTCTGGTAAACTCAAAATGGCCCTTGAAATATGACATCTTTAGTTTATATTATCTCTTATTGGAGAAATCAGAAAATATTCACATGCAAATTAATAACAAAAAAGGGATACTAGTTCATAGCAGTTTATTGGTGTGGTAATTGAACAAAAGCTGGTCACTGCTATATAATGTTTAAAACCTTTTCATCTGACAGCCAAACATGCTAAAACCTTTAAAAATATGAATCCATTCATAGATTAAACAGATATGTTTTGGGAAAAGTAATTTGATTTTTACTGCAGAAGTTTGAGCTTCTATTTTAGTATTTTAAAAATATGTTGTAAAAAATGAAACATTTTGGAAAATATATGGATTTTTACCTTGTCTAGTGAAAAACCAGCAACATATAGCATAAATATTAAGTTTGGTTTGGTGTTTTTCTGCACAAGTTATTTATTTTGTGCCAAGGCAGTTAAGTCAGGTGCTTTGCCCAAGGATAAATCATGGTAGTCAACCCTGTCTATTAGTAGGATTCTAACTTGTATACCAAAAGTTTATTATTATTATCATTTGATGAATAACATTTTTTTTCAGAAGAAAGAAACGTGTTAGTTGTGTTGGCTGCTTTAAGTTTATTTTTTATTTTGTATAGTTTATTAATGTAGGCAATCTTGTACCTGGTTACTAGACAGTTGTAGACAAATGATGCTAGTTCTTTGAAAATGATAATTGCTTTGAAAAATTTACAAAACAACACTTGAACCATTTTTTAAATTTATTTTATCCTTAACTGTATTGAAATATAATATTAAATTGATTTGATAAGTACAGTTTAAAATACTATATTGAATAACCTATAAGCACCTTGAGTTTACTTTCTATTCCTATTAGTTTATATAAATAGCAAACTGGTGTTGCTTGTCCAGAAATTACCTTGTTAGTAAAGAATGGAAGGATCTTGGTTAGCTTTGAAATAAATCTTACTATAGTTATTGAAATGCTGAAAAAATAATTTTGTTATGGTGGTTCCATTTTTCTTTATTTAAAGGGTGCTGCAAACAATGAAAGAAGACCCAACAAGTATTGCTCTTTTGGAAATAAGGGGTCCCATTACAAAATGTGTGAATTAAGTTACATACAACAAATTTTATGTTGTAAAAATTGGAAAATTTAAAAGTGAAGTTAAATGAATTTTACTGTAGCTGTATACTTTAAGACCTGACAGAAGGTAGTAAGCCAATGGATAAATGAAAACCATAGATGCTACTGTGAGTAGCTAATTACTTTTACTATTAGGATTTATTTATTTTCGGGTTGCCAAGTAGTCTAAAGCATTCACCTTTTGCAGTCACTGCCAACTCATATCTGCCCATGTGGATTTGAGTCTTGGGCTCAGCCAAAGTGGGTATGTGAGAAATCTTGCCCGTAGCTTCCCTTGGGTCAGTAATTTTTACCAGGGTTTTCCTGGGTTCTTCCTCTCTCTTATACTAGTCACCATGTATAGCCCATCATACACTGAGAAATAGCATTAAACTTAAAGCTGCATATTCATAAGTTTATTTATTATAGAGAAAACATCTTTTTTATCAGCTTCTAATCTGGATCATTTTCATGATTACAATGCAGTCCCTTAAGGTAAAAAAAACCCACAAAAATTTCAAAATTACTCAGAAAATGGAGCTTTCACGAATTACAGGAAAAAATTAAGTGCCACAAGGTTACTATTATAGCCATGAGTGAAATTTTTAACAGCAAGAGTTTTAAATTGATAACAAGATCAGACTGTATCTATATTTTTAGGCAATGGTTGCTTGTTTGGAATCTGGAAAATATATTCAAATCAGGAATGCTCTAATAGTTCTCACAAAGGTAAGTAGCTCATTCTGTACAATGGAAAATATCTACATATTTGTTTGCTTTTTTTATCCTATGAAGTACAATAATATTAATTACTATGTAATTGTATAAATGTTCTGATAGTCAGAAATTTGAAGGAAATAATTTTTTTATATTGTATTGTTGTTATAATTTCCAAATTTGGCATAGTTATCTCAAATTTAATTTTCTCTTATCTATTTTTAAAAAGTGATATTTTTAGGATATTGTTAGAATTGGCTTAAGATTTGTTCAACTAACGGTACTTTTTTGATCGGAGAAATTTTTTTCTGATATACTTATTTAAATTACATCAAAAATTTGATGGAGATCTTTCAGCAAGATAATTTTTGAGACAATTATGTTCAGGCCGAATTTAATAAGTTGTGTCCTAAGCATTTTGTGAACAATGATTAAGTTGGCAAAAGAAATTGTTTTGAGAAATGGAGTTAAGGAGAATGATATAATGTATTTCTCATTGCAGTTATAATATTAAGACAGTTCTTACATGTTAAGCTTGCAGTCAGGTTTAGAAGTCACTCTGATTTTATATTCTTTGCGATGGTGGCGCT
>QKMX01044185.1:0-11994 GCA_003401595.1 Venustaconcha ellipsiformis
TACAAGTATTGGAGAGACATAATGTATTACATTTTAGTAGTGAATGTAAATAATGTTGTTAGCATAGTCAAGTTTTGGGTAATGATTGTGCATGTCAGGTACAGTGGAAACCCCTAAAATCTGGTCTTTGTAATAAAAGAACAAATTATGGAAGATGATTATTGGGGTAAAATTTGGATACTGGCTTGTTAGTGTTTTGGATCAAGGTTTTATTTGATATTCCATAGAGTTGGTCGGTATCCAAGCAAACTTTATAGGAGTACTGAGATGCCTTAAACTGCGCATATTTTTTTCTTGCAAGATATCTGCATGATCAACCAGTTGCCTTTATATTTTCAAAAAATAGCATTTAACAAGCTATACATTTTCAATAGTACAGAAGGATGAAATGGAATATGCAGGTTCTTTGTGTCTTGAAGTGGTAGAGATGATTGCTGTTACAATGTGAAACTAAAGATAAAAAAAAGGATACATCAAGTTGAAAGATAACAAGAAGCCAGTGAGTTCTGTTGGATTAGGAACTGCAGTTCCAGAATTAGCAGGCCTGGTGCAGATGAGACACCATGTTGTCTTGTTATCAGGTTATTAAAGATGCAGAGTCCATACTGCAGAGGATAGGACCATGTAATCTAAACTTTCCTGATTTAGCTTAAAGCACATTTCTGTCAGATTTTTTAAAACTTCATTCACAGAATTTCATAATTATTATGCTACCTTGTTACTGTTTATAGTAAAGGTCACATGGGTCATATAAGCATAATTACTCACATAAATTTGACAACTCTTTTTTGTTTTAAAATTTAATCATAAGATGATTCTAATAAAGTTTATTCAGTCACGATTTTTGAGTGATCTGCAGTCATAACAAAATTTCCAGATAAAATTTATCTATCATAATGGACTTGCATATAATGAATAGAGGAGAAACATTTTTAAGTATGTTTTATTTTTAACTTTTATATGGAGCATGTCTTTAAAATTATAATTTAGTATAATGTAGAATTTAACTAAAATAAATCTAAATTGACAGCAGTGTTTACATGTATGAATGAAGATACTTATATGGAAAAGCTGGTATTATGCACAAATTGAATTAAAAGAAATGACATACCATATACAAGATATATACAAAGTTACATAATTTCCTCCAATTTAATGGATACTTGTGCTTTTTTTTCTGTGGGTGTTTTCCCATGCTTTGCTTATAAATATGTTGTAGTACTGCAATCTTTTTCTTTTGCATCATAGGGCAGAACAGAAACCGGTTTGAACAGGATCACTGCACTTAGACGACTGTATATAAAAAAAACAACATACATTATCATTGAATTTGCCATTAAACATTTGAGGAATCTATACAATAATCATCATTGGAATTCTGATAGTCAAGCAGTGGAATAAAATGAATAAATTCCATTATACGGTATTGTAATCAAATTCTCCTAAATTACAAAAGTGACTGGGCACATGTACATAAGCAATGTGAGTGGTACTATACATTTTGTAACATAGGGAAAATAACCTTCATTCCTGCTGTTTGTGATGTGCTTACTAACTGATGAAAATCAGTTCATGAAGTTTCATTTATTTCATCATTTGTCTTTTGCACATAATCTCATTTTCGGTGCATACTGAACAACAAAGCATTTCTGTAACCTTGCTTTAATGCCATTTGAAAAGTTATGATTAGGTAAGAAAGGTAAATGAGGGTTTTGGAAGCAGAGCAACTTTGTTTCTTTTGATGATTTACAATTATGAACACTTTGTATTGAGACACAGTATGTACTGTATTATGTTTACTGTATTGAAAAGCATGTATACCATAATGTTAACATGATGGAATTGATATTCTATGAAAAATGTTGTTTGCACGTAATTTTAATGCATGATCCTTATTTTCCTCATGCATGCAGGGATTTGGTTTCGTAACTTTCCAAAATAGCGCTGATGCAGACCGAGCACGAGAGAAATTGAACGGCACTGTGGTTGAGGGAAGAAAAATTGAGGTGCATGGACGTTTACCATTTTTATGTGGTAGCACACACTGACGCTAAGTCCTTTCATTATTCATCTCTTTGTGCAGTATTAAGAAATGCCTGTTCATTATTTGTATGTTTTTGTTGTAATGCATTGTTGTATGAAAAGCCATACAACCAGCTCAATTTTTTTTTCCTTTTTTCCAAACAATAATAGTCATCTTTTTTTTGTCCCTTTTTCACACCATCTAGCAAATGTTTATGGGTGCATATTGAGTTGCGTGATCTTGGTTTCATTGTTGCCAGAAATATATTAATTGTCTGAAAGCCTCCAAATGTTTCTGTGGCAAGTATGTTTATCCAGTATTAACTGATGAAGAAACTTGTGCATTTTCGATTTGAAATAGCTTTTT
Source organism: Venustaconcha ellipsiformis (assembly GCA_003401595.1). Taxonomy (NCBI): domain Eukaryota; kingdom Metazoa; phylum Mollusca; class Bivalvia; order Unionida; family Unionidae; genus Venustaconcha; species Venustaconcha ellipsiformis. The sequence continues at coordinate 2,390 of QKMX01044185.1, forward strand.
GTTTTATTATCATTATTCTTATATGTTTTTCTTATATTTGTACTTTTCATTATGTTGGCATTTCTTCATGCTGTGATTTATTTTCTTTAATGAGATAATCCATATCTGAATTATTCTTTCTTGAAAAATATGATTTATTAAGACAACAAGACCAATACACTCCATTTCGTTCTTGATAGCAAATATGTAAAGCCATGATAGGTGACACAATTGCATAGTCAGGAGGTTAATGAATTAGGTAGGTGTAATTATTTTATTTGAATTTTCTAATGTTTTATTTTAGCCCTTTATAATTGGGCTCCAGATTTCAAAGCATTAACTTTCTACACGCCTTTTATATTTTTAAATCTGTACTTGAATAAAAATGTTCAATTTTTTGGGAAACATGCTCTAAGAAATTAATATTACTGGAATGCTATTTATAGGTATTACTTAACTGGAATTGGCATAAAAACTTTGGCAGTTGACTACATGAAAAAATATTTTGTCACTCTTTAACCTTTTTGAAATCTAGAAGAAAACAACAGCATATATTATTTCCTATGAAAAGATCAGTAAATATGAATTTGTTCCAACAAAATATTGTAGATTTGTATAATAAAGGGTCATTACAGAAAGTTTCAATTTAGGAAACAAATTTTAAAAAAGGTACAAAAGTCAAGAAAATGTGTCATTTGTAGTCATTTTAAAGATATGGGGGAGGGGTGGATTGGCGTGATTAATTGGAAATGCTTCAAAGTTTTGGACTTTTTTTGTCTATTTTTGATTTAGGTCCTTCAGGTAAGGAAACTGTTTAAAAGATATGCATTTAGATTGTCAAAATTTGATAGCTTTACAATTTTAACAGAAAACAAAATGATAAATACATTGTCTGGTAACAAGGAAGCAGATTTGAAGATTGCCTAAATAATCGGCTCTGATTTTTTTAATAAATATTTTTAAATACTGTACATAAGGCGAGTCCAACTGCACAGACCCAGATCTACCCTTGTATAATGCACATGGCACATCTGAGTCTAGGCAGTTTGTTAGGAGTAATCAGTAGAACAAACAACATTGACCCTGTTCAGCAGGCACATTATGCTACAGCTGATCTGGATCTTTGTTGCTTGTTGTTTGCTTATAAGCCAGTGTGTATAGTTTGCATCATTTGGTATACACATAAAAAATAGAGCTCTCCCCCCCCCCCCCGCATGTTTTCATGCAAAACAAGTACATTGAACATAAGGTATTCAGTACAATCTCTGCCCCCTTTCATGTGATTATCTGAAATTGGTGTACTGAAAGTTAATGCTTTCAAATGTCAGCATCTGCAATCACAAAGATCTGCTTATTTAAACTTCTGCAGTAGCATTGTTAATTAGATTTGTGTACAGAGGCCAGCAATGGGGAAGTCATTGTGCCATTGATTTGAAAGTTTTAAGCACATTCTCAAACCCAATAATTATTTGCTAATGAAAAGGATTTTTTGATGTGATCATGTATTATATTTTTCTGTTGTAATTGTAAGTGAATTTGGCATATTTCTTGTTTTGCTTCTCAGTGATCCTCATCTGACACCTAATAATAGAGTGGGTTCAAATCCTACCAGCATGGCATTTTACCTCATGCTAAATAACCTATACGTGTTGTGCCATAAAGCACCAAAACAACTCCACATCAAAAACAACTCCATATCCAAATTTTATGCCTATGTGAAATATATATTGTCTAAAATATTTTCCATGCCAAGCTCATAAATTGGCTTTAGGATTTTGTTAACTACAGATTTTGCATTCATTAATAAACGACTAGAATTTATTCTCATTGAAACTTTTTGTGAAATCTGGTCCAGCTAAAATGGGCTTGGCATGCTATCAGTGGCCCCGGACCTTTCTTCCTGCATTCTGTCCTATGATGTTGAGTAGATAAGCTTAATGGAAGCTGCAGATGGGTACTTCCTGTGGTTTTCATATTCTGAGCCAGATGGGGTCGGTATTCTATTTGCATGGGGAAAATATTTCTTTTAAATACAACTTATACATTGGTTTTCTTTTGCACTCTAAAAAGATGTACATTTAATTTTTTTGTTGTTTGCTGGAAAAAAACAGTAGCTGAAAGTTTTTAGTAATGCACTTATATTGTTACTTATTTGTGTAGCAAGTAAGACACCAATATATTCCCCCTTGCTGGCCCTCCTAGTGAATCAGATCTCAGACATCAGTGATTTATATAGGCTGGTGTTTATCTCTCCAGACATGACTAGAAAAAATTCCTTTTGGCTCCTGAGGGGTTACCCATATCACCCACACCACCATTTCCTTACTACAGCAGCTGATTACCATGTCTGCTTTTGGCTATTCAAATAAGAACTTCATATATGTGAAATTTAAACCAGATACAATAATGGGGAACCTTTGCAGATTATTGTGGTTGTTAAATATGCTGAAGTGCATAGAAACCACATTTTAACTCAGATTTCACTTGACTCAACCCTGATTCCCAAAGAGCCCACTTTTTTTGGACATGGAAAGTGCATCTTAAAGTCAGGCTTCCCACTGCAAGATTTGTAACAGGCCATATGCCAAACTCAGCCTTAGGAGTGTTGTGTAAGGTTACAGAGAAGCCAGTATTTCTGCAGCAGTAGTGTCTATGCTACAGATGCATGTACATAGTATCACACTTGAACCCATTCACATCTAAGGTATGCACCATTTAGAGCAGGTGATATTTCCAGACCTAAACAGCAAAATAAAAATTCTTGCACAGATTTGTGGAAGAAGAAGAAGAAAAAAAAGCACATCTTTTATCCTTTATCAGTTGAAAGAAGTATGTTGAAGTAAAAGAAAAAATATCCTGGTTCAAAAGAGAATCTTAGGCCCCTCTCCCAAACTAAATGGTTAATTCCTAAATTTCAGACTTGTTAATTTAAAAATGTCTTCATTAAATATGATACATGACTGAAAATTTAAGTGATAAATATTATAATTATCTTGTCTTGTAATATGATAAATAAATAATCAAGCATATTGTCTTTCACCATCAGCATATTTTAACTTGTTTGGGGTTTGGTAAAATAAAATTATTTTTAAGGGGAAAAAAAGACTTGTCTCTGAACTGCAATGTTTATAGTCACTTTCAAGTTTAAGTAAGCTAAGAGCATTTCTAAATCATTGTAATTTGTTTTTAAAGATTAATAATTGTATATCGGAGAAGTACAAAATCAAAATATTATAAACATCTTTCTGAAAAGGGCAAATTTTTTCCAGAAATGTGTAGGATACAGTGAAAGCCTTATTCACTCATTCATTTTCTAGAAAATACTCCAATAGACTAGCCCTTTTAACAAGTTTTGGTTTCCCCAGTAACCTGAGAACACTGGCTGCTGAGGTTGGAAATAGACCTGTTGTTTTGTTCATATTAGTATACAAGCAGTATGGAATTCCCATTATATCTGTTTGGATGCTGATCTTCTTAGTCACAATTTAATGCAAGGGGTTCATCTCTGACAGGAGCTTTGGGAATTTCGGATCATTATCTTGATGTCTGGAGATCAGCCAGAGGTAGCTGTACTGCTTCTGAATATTCTGCCACTTATATACACAGTAATAGAGCTTATTTGCCATCAAAGATGAAAGCCAGATTTAATATCCACACAGGTGCACTGTATAGAAGAGAGCAACATAATTGGAAGAGAAACTGTTTATTTTGCTTTCTTTTTTGTTTAACCTGTATAGTGATCACCCATTTCTGTGCTATGTATACAGCAAAGAAACTGGAAACAAAACAAAAAAATTCCAAGAAATGGCACCATTTAAAAAAATGAAAGCCCTTAAAATAGCTTATAAAGAATTGTCAAGCATAATTTGACAAATCATCCTGGCATAGAAGACATTAAATTTGTGTATAATTAATGTTGATCCACAATTTTTAAAAAATATATAGGCATTTAAATGTAAGGTTTAAAAACTACTTAGATTGAATTTATTTGAAAGCATCCTGACAGAGAGGCTTTAATTTTATATCACTGATACAGATCTGTCTTTAAATTTGGCCCGTTTCAAAATACAGAAACTTTTTTTCAATAAGAACTTGAACAGCAGAATTGAACTAAATTTAAAAGATGACTTTCTAGTATGAAGTGCTTTAAATTTTCTTTAAATGCTGCTGATCCTCCACCAGCAGATATGGCCACCATTATTAAAAATGGAAAATTTAGACAGATTTATCTATTTAAAAATGCTTAGTAAAATTTGATTAGCTTTGATGTTTTGGCACGCAAACCTTTCATTATTGGACAAATAATAATGCTGCTATGCCATGATATATGGATGCAGATATAAAATGTAGGGAAATCATGAAAATAATTCATTTTATAAAATCTACTATCAACTGCATTGGAAAAATCTGAAGGAGTTGTCTGACCAACTGCCATTGCTTTTGCTTTTGGTCATTGATGTTGGCCAGGTGAATGATCACATGTTACTAATGTTAGACGGCTTAAATTTCAATTGTGAAATGTGGCGTTGTTTTATCCAATATTTAAAGTCTAGTTGGCTTTTGCATGTAAAAAAAAGTTCCTGTTCTCTTTAATGTCCAACAACCAGTATTTTCCCTCAAAAATCATTTAAAGAATCAATAATGTCCTTTATGACATCTTAGGGTCTTCAGGATGCTAAGTGGCAGTGCAGCTACCTTGAACATTCTTACGGAGTAGAATGCCGTCTTCTTCCATGTCAAACGATGCTGCATTTGAAGTTATAGATCAGTTAAATCCTAAGTAAACTATAAAACTATTTAAAAGTTGTATAAATTAATCCAGTAATCTATTTTGTTGAAATTTCTTTTCTTTATTTTGCAATATTATTATAAAATTTTTTATACATTTTCTCATTTTTATCAGCCGTAATGCAGGTTCCTGATAATTGTGACAGAAGCAAAAATACTGTGTAAATCTTTTTTCTGCATTTGAATTTTTTAAAACATATACAGAATGATAAAATATGTGATGGAAGAAGATGGTGTTCATTTAATCTGTTTAGTCTTTGTGAAAGTTTTCAGGAGGCAGACTTAACTCCGCTTCATCCATATTTTAGAAAGTTAGAGGATTGATTTTCAGGAAACATTGTCATTTTTTTGGCAGTAAAGCTAAATGAGTCCAAATAATTAATCAGAACTTATTAGAAATTAAAAGATCTTGAAAAAGTTAAAATTAACAAAATGAAAAACTTGTTTGAGTTTTTGAACTGCTAGACAGATTGAGCACTCCTCTCATAGAATTTGTTTGTAAATTGAATGTTGGAATGTGTGAATGTTTGTAGTGATCTTGCTTTAACTCTTGACATTTTACAATCAGGTAAACAATGCCACTGCCCGTGTTATGACCAAAAAAACTGCTGTAGCTACCACAATCCCAAATGGTAAGACCTTGTCCTCTGATATGATCCAAGTAAATACATGCACAGAACTTTTGAGACAGGTCCAGCAGCAGGGTTCAAAAAATAATGCATTGATGTAGTTTTGTTTGATAAGTAAATATTCTATACACAATGCAGATGATGATTAAGGGTGGGGTGGGATTGCATGAGAATATTTGTATCAATGTAATCAATTACTCACAAAGTTAAGTTGTTATGAATGTTGGTCCTGTCTTGAAAGTCCTTCAGGGAAACTTCCAAGGTCTAATGGAAGCAAATTTTATATTAATGCTGATGAATGTTATTAATTGTGCAATATTTATGCAGATAAATTTCTGATTTTGTTCAATAAATTATCAACATTGGTTTCATTCCTGTGAGGGCATCATTTTATAAATTAAAAGTCATATTTGCCTTAACAAATAGTGTTTACCATACATTTGATACTCGGTAAGGTGGAACATTTTATTGTCACTACATTTCATTCCCAATGTTAGACAAAGAGTACTAAGTGATTTTTGGTTTTTATTGCTTTGTGTAATATAATGCCAAAATTGTGACAGGTCTGAAAGCTTTTGCTAAATCCTATGAGGGCTACAATAAAAGCATTCAGAAAAGTTTCAAAAATCAAAATGGAAAACTAATCACTTGCAGCTTTCTGTAAAATATCATTTGGAAGTTTCCCTTTTAAACAGTATACCAGTTTTTGGAGGAACAGGGCAGAACCCATGTCAAAAATCAGATATCTCATCAAGTGCTTGCTTCCAAATAAAACATATCTATACATTTTTAAAAGCTTTTTTAAAAATACAAACTTAAATCACATTTACAATTTATCCACATTAAGCAAAAGTTTAAGCACTCTGAAATTTGGATGTTAGGGCCCACCATGAGTATAAGTGCCATTGCTGAAGCCTTATATCTTGACATAAATGACATTGTCAGTTTTAGTCCTCTTGCTACATAAGTCACATGACTTATCATTTGAATCTATTACTGGATGGCAGGATTGCATAGACACATGGACAAGAGTTTTAAATGCTTAAATTGGGGGGGGGGGCCCAATTATTNGGGGGGGGGGTCCAATTATTATTCACTAATAGACTGAAATAATGTTCAAGCATCAAGATTTAACAATGTGATAAAAGATGTGTAATATCTGCTAAGTTCTGAATTGTTGAGCTGAATTGATCAGTGCTCTTCATGGTTTTCTGTTGATATTAGTAGAGCTGTAAATGTTTTCCCATTCAATCGTGAAAACACTACTAATAGAACTTGATAGGAATTTCCGCAAAAGTTGAAATTACCTGCATATTATATAATCAGAAAGAAGGAGATATCTCATTTTCCATGGCTTCTGCAAAGGTATTTTAATGCATAGTAGTTTTAAGACAGTAATGATATGAACACTTTTTAAAAAAATTGAAATTTCTTTTAACTTTGAGACATAGGAAAATAGCTTGGCATCATTTTCTTTTTTTTTCTGCCTGCTTCTTCTATAGGAAGTGCAATAATCACTTCATCAGAGATCAGTTTTATGAGAGGTATTTTTCACTGTCTTTCACACATTGATGTTGCACACTATAAAATACTAAAACCTAATTATTGGGAAGTTGGGATTGGTAATGATGAAGGGAAATACTTCAGGGTGTTATTGATTTTTTTTTTTTTGAGGTGTGGATAGCATGAATAAATAATGTGCATTTGAAATGGAGGGCAGATTTTACTGAGTGCTATTTTTATGTTGGAAGGGGGCTTGCTGGTTGCATTTTTATAGTCTCATGAATGAATCTTGTGCATATGAGTACAGATTGGCTAACACAAGATGTGCATAATGTGTTTTATGATTATGATTGATAAAGCAGAACTTGTGCATTCACTTATGAATGGCCATCCCTTTTAGCAGGAACCCTAATTTTATAATGCCTTGAATATGTCTATTCAGTGCTTGTTGCCCTATTTGGAAGACAGATTTTATTGAATGAGATGAATTTTGTAGATTATAACATCCTAGTTTATATGTTAATCTTCCTCAAAACCCTCAACCCATACCTTACCTATTCAAGCCATGTGGGACATGCCAACAAATTTTGCATTTGATTGCAGATCTCTAAAATTCTAGAATGTAAAGTTTTGATATGGCAAGCTAGTTCTTTTTATGCATCTGTATGTAACATATGAATAAAAATTGCCTGGTTTGAAAATGTCCTACACTAATTGATTTCTCTCTGCATCATGTATTCTACTTTACAACATTTTTACTGTAAATGTCTTTCCTTTTGCTTGACCATGCATGCTTTTCATTTTAATGCTGATGATGATTCCCCCTTTCAGTCATTTCACCAGTTTCAGCTGCTGCCCTGAGAGGTGTGGCTTTAACAAGAGGCAGGGCAGCTGCGGTAGCTGCCCGGGGTGCTTACACTGCTGCTGCTGCTGCAGCTGCAGCAGCTTTACGACATCCATCGCCACTTGCAACAGCAGCCACAGCTTTGCAATATGCACCGTAAGTATATGAATGGGGTAAACAGAAAATGATCTAAGCAAAGTAATTAATTCAAGGTATATAATTGTACTGTGTACAACTGATGTTTATTGCAATGAAGTAAAATGTATATTTGCACATTTCTTCACAGAAACTACATTCTTGCATCATTGTCACAACTCGGGGACATGGTGGGTATATTTGGGGCTCGTTCACTAATTATTTTCTCGAACATCTTAGAATGAAGAGAGGAAATTTAATGCAAAGACCTGTCAGAATGAAATATTTTCTCCAATTGTTAGGGCAGTGGATATAGAAATAGTATAATGGCCATTAAACACTCAAACATCTTTAACGCTTACCATATAAATTCCTTAAATTTATCTTAGAGAATATACATGCAATATATCACTTTTTAAATTAACAATTTGTTATTTACATATTTTTGAAAAATAAAATGTAATGGGATAAAATTGAATGGATCAAATGACACAAGATAGGTGAAATGTTCTTTTTGCTATATTTGTGTGCTATTCACTTTTGTGTGACTTCTCAAATGTAAAGTTAGTTTGACAACTTGATAGAGAATCTATCAAGTTCATATTCAGTCATAATAGTTGTATGATCCAATTGGACAATGACAAAAACCTCCAGGGGTTAATGGGTTTAAGAAAACCTTTAAGTCCTTGATGTTGTCTTAGTTGATGTACTTCAGGTGTATGAAAAGTAAAAAAAAATATGGGGAAATAAAATTCAGTCACTCAAAAATCAGATCAGTCTACACAAGTTTTCAAAATGGCAAAAAGCAAGTCTGGAGAATACAGATTGGACAAGTGGAAAATGTGCCTCTTTTAAAGTTACATGAGGTGGCATTTTTATGTGTTAACTCTTTTTAGACAGGATATATATAAAGTTTAATTGTACATTATTAGATATGTTTGATTTTTATCCATAAATGTGACCTAATGTAGTTGAAGTAAACTTGTACTGATGTGATTGCAAATAATATACTTGTTAGCACATGATGAATGATTGCTTTTTTTTTGTTGGTGTATTATTGCAATTTGATTCAAGTTCTTTGCCCAAGGACACCTGTCAGGAACCTTTTTCCAATTATACTTTTATACCAAGCTATAAAATATATTCATGGATTCAATAACAAAGAGAGAATTTAGATAGTAGACATAGTTGTTCAGCTGCTTATTAACTTCATAACAATCTAGGTTTTTGAACCAAAGGCTGCACCAAAACATAAAATGTAAATATATACTATTTGTAAATGGTGTTGTACTATTATATATTGACTCCAGATAAGTCTGACTCAATTTGGATTATTGTAATTTTATGCCAGAAATCAATTTTTATATTAAAAATAATAGGTTGTCTTTTGTATGCTGAAGTTTGATTACTACGTCTGATTGACCCAGTTGCAATTTGTTTGCTTCAGATTGTGACAGTGTTCGTCCCAGCTAGCTGGGGGAACTAGCAGTCATACAGCACATAGCTTGTGTCAGTAACCAATGCAGTATTGCATAACTTACTTATAACGTCGCTGTTGAGAGTGTTTATAGCATGTGATACCATGGGCACGCCTACTAACCTGCCTTGTTTAAATCTGTGAGTGTTGAGAACTTCATTCTGTTTATGTGAGAATATTATACCCTCGTCAATCTCTCTCTCATTCTCAGTGGGAGGTCATGGGTTTGATCCCCAGCTGAGTCATACCA
>QKMX01044200.1:0-10001 GCA_003401595.1 Venustaconcha ellipsiformis
TATATATATATATATATATATATATAATTATTATTATTATAAACTAAATTTGTTGACTAATGCACTACTAAATCTTTTTCTTAGTTATAGAAAAATACTTAAGTGAGAAAAGTGGGAAGAAAGTGATAAAAAATAAATTACATGCCTATGTTTGTGTAAATAAACACACCAAAGAAAGAGAAAAAGAATAGGGAAAAATGTTTCCGAAAGAAATACTGCTGATTTTCCACTAATTCATAGCAGAATTCTATCATGTACAAAAACAAGAAAGTGCCAAGAATTTATATTTTCAGTACAATGTACTATGCTTTCAGTAAGTCTTTTATTTTCTGAATGTTTAAGAAAGAAGAAAAATTTAAATTGCAAATGAGCATTTCTATTTCTGATTTTAGCTCATTCTGAGAGGGCTTTAAAGTCAACATCATGTCAAGAATGGATAAGCATGAAGTTTCTTCTCGCCTTGAAGAGGCTGTCCTTTCCCTCTGCAAAGAGAGCTTTATTTCGTATCGCAATGTTGAGGTGGATGCCATAATTTGTATTTCTGTGGCTGACACTCTTGAGGATCATGTGATAAAAATTCATGAAAAACTGCGCCACATAAGCACATCTTGCTCAAGTCTCCTCAATTCAGAGCAGGGATTTCCTTCTCATTCAGAGACTGGTCACTCAAGAAGTAATATTGCCCAATCTACAGTGTCTGATATTGATGAATTTATTCCCCCAAAGGATTTAGGGTTAAGGAGCCTATTTTCTAAAGATGATACCAAATTGCAAGACAATACAATTAGGCATTCTCAAAGTTTATACAGGAATTCAAGACAGACACATTTTCCCACCCCAAAGTATGTATACACAAGGAAAGGTCACATGAAAATACCACATGTAGTAACTACTAATGATGGATGCAAGCCAGTGAACAGAAAGACTTCATGTGACCCTGAAGAAAATGGGAACAGATATCACAATGTCTCATTAGTTACGGAAATGGGTACCAATTCTGAAATATCAATCCATTGCATTAGTCCTAATTCAAGGAGAAATGACAGAGATTGTTCACCAAGAGATCTAGAGATAAGTTCAGGACAGACAAGGGAGAATATATTATCTGAGGAGGACCATACTAGCTTTGATGAGGATCAGTCAATCCAAAGTACAAGTATCATTACTGAAGCTGATTTAACAAGGGCAGACAAATTAGTCAAAACACAGATGTATCTGGAAAAAAGGGAGACAACTGATGGTAACTCGGAGAGTTACATTGTTATCAAATCAGAACCTTTTAGTGAGGAAGAGGATAAGGAAAAGGAGCCAAATGTAAAGAAACAAAGATTTGATGTTAAGGAAAAGTTACAATGTGCGAATATAGTCACTTCAGTAGAGGTTGGCAAACAAGGTAAATTAAAGCAACTATTGAACCTGGCAAAGAGGTATCCTGGAATGAAGCAGAGGGATGTTGGCAGCAAAGAAAAAGAACCGAATAAAAATACATGTAATAGCTCCTTACAGTATTCATACAGTCAAACAGCTGTAATCCCACACAGTGCTCTGAGCACCATAAGTGATGTGCATGATCCTCCTATTCATGAGAATATTACACAGCATTCTGTAGATGAGCAGCATGAGCACACAAATAGAGATGACTCAATGGTTGATATTGATGACCACAGTTTGTGTGGTTCACCCGCTGACCTGTCAGAAACTTTCCAAATGATTGGATCATCTTTTCAAACTATTCTGCCAGAAGGTGGGCATACTATTACACATGTTGGTGATGATTTGCCTAAGATGCAACATGTACAGAAAAATTCACCAAATAGTTCATTCATTTCAAAATCAAACAGTCCAGGAAAGATTCATCCTTGCAGGCACTGTGGAACTTTGTTTTCTTCTCTAAGGACTAGAAATCGGCATGAAAGCACAACATGTGGATCCAATAGATTTGAATGTAGTGTGTGCTTGAAATGGTTCAGTAGGAGTGATGCTCGTAGGAGACATATGTTGAAATTTCATGGCTTTGTTGTGAACAAGCCACCAGAAAACACAGGCATGGGATTACATGTACCACATTCAGGTCATATCATTACTGACCAGATTTTGAAGTCAAGGTCACCAGAATCCACATAACACTTATTCAATTAATAAATATAAATTTGAAGATTCTGAAGTAAATAATGTGTTATTTGACTTGGTATGCTTGCACATGATGTGATGAAATGGGATACAAGATATATTGTAGGTTGTGGCAACAAAAAAAGCATTGGTAGAGAAATCAAGGGTGCTAAAGTGCCAAATTTTCTCTGTCAATACTAATTTGCTCTACAATATAAATAGTGAAAGAGAATATTGTCAAACTTATGCATTATATGACCAGTTTTCTTTAAGGTTTTTATATGACCAGCTCTTTTTTCTTTACCCAAGTTACTTGTTTCCCATTTATGTCCTTTTCTGGGCACCTTAGTACTTTCTGAGTCTTTTATATTTATAATTGAATCACATAATAAGATAAATTGTACCTGTATGTGGAGTAGTGCTTTGATGTTATTTGAACATTATTTTGCATCATTTGGCTAGACATTTTAGATCATTTTGAAGACTTGGTGGGAAGTGAAGGCATTATCTATTGTTAAGGAATTTCCTCATTGGATATGCATTCTATATTGAATGAGGAATTTTGGACAGTTTGACATGTAAATATGACTGCTCTTTGGTAACTATTGGCTGCTTAAGGAAAACTGACATTATACCATCTAAAGGAAAATTAATTTGAAAGTACAAAACTTTCCATAAGAGCATCCTAAATTTACCTGAGAATACTACAAAATATAGTACAGTATGGATTTCATCCATAGAGCAGTGGTTAAGAAGGTTAGTGTGTTTGGGCATTTTCTTTTTCTTTCATTGTTTTATTTTTTACCTAACCAGGCTAAGAGAGCTTGAGGTATGACCAAGCAACCATCAGGTGTTGTGCTTCCTGTGCATCTGGCAACAGCTGCCTATTTTAAACAGCTTCTGAAAAATCACCAAATTTTTCTGTCAGATGTCGCTGCCATTGCTAAAATTAGTAAAATGCTTTTAAATGAATTCTTTAATAATCCTATTGAACAGAATTTGATCAGATTTGACAGAAGGCATTGGAACAAAGAGTTTGTATAAATGATACAATGACACCAATGCAGTTATGACCACTTTTACTAAAAATAGAAATGTCTGTTATTAAAAGTAGATAAACCTTTAAATGAATCTTCACCAAAACTACTGATTAGAATTAAACCAAAGTAGACATAAAGCATCTTGGCATGAATACTTTTTTAGCTTAGATACTGAACTGCCTTCAGATATGGCCACTGTTACTAAAAATAGAAAAGCCACTATTACTGAAATAGAAAAACTTCTTAATCACTGATGTTGATTAGAAGGCATGAAGACCTTTCAGATTTCTCAAATAACTCTGATCTTCCATCAGTTAAGACCACCTTTACTAAAGATAGAAATAGCTTTAAAAAACTTTCAAAAAAAACCACTGAACAGAATTTAAGTAAATTTGACAGAAAGCATCCTGGCTTGAAAGCTTCTTAGATTTCTACAACTGATACTGATATGTGATCCGATAGAACCACTGTCATTGAAAAGATAAGATAGTTTAAACAGCTTCCTTTCCAATGTAGTTTGATCATGTATGAGAGAAAGCATCTTGGCATGAAGACTTTTTAGATTTGTACAAATAATGCTGATCCACCATAAAATATGGCCAATTACTAAAAATTGAAAACCTTTAAATGACATTTCCAAAACTGCTTTTAAAATTTTAATAAAACTTGACAGAAAGGATCCTGGCATAAGGGCTTTTGAAGATTGTACAAATGATGCTGATCCACCATTGAATATGGCTAATGTTACTAAAATTGTAGAACCTTTTAACAACCTGATCTCCAGAACAGTAGTGTAGAATTGGACAAAACATAAGAAAAAGCATCCAGGCATAAAAACATTTGAAATTTTTACAAAAATGATGTTAATCTGCCATCAAATATGGCCATGATTCCTAAACATAGAATAAAGTTTTTAACTACTTCTCCAGAACCGCTGACAAAATACTCTAGAATGCCTCCTGGCATGAAGACCTTCCAAAATTTATAGAAATAAAAAAATCATTTCCAGTGTTACTAAAAATTTTGAAAACATTTCAAGCAGCTACTTCATACAGACTATGCCAAGTCACCACTAAAAGTAAAAATAACATGTACACAACTTTATTTTAAATGATAATAAATAAATTATGTTAATGTGCCATTAAATATGGGTGAATGTAGAAAAGATATAGAAACCTTGACACAATTGTTACATAAGATATGCATTGAATGAAATTTCAGCAGAAAGTGTCCAACTGCATAGGGCTCAAATGTAATTTTTTTGCTAGCATTTTGTATTCACCTGCCATGTTATGATGTTGTCTGTTCATCTGTTACCAGTTTGGTTTCTGAAAAATAATGTGTGTTCTACAGCATATCCAGTTACCAAACTTTGTGGAAAGCTTGCACTTAGGACAAGGAAGAACCCTATCAGTATCAGGTGCAAAAGGTTAAAGGTCAAGATCACTAACTGAAAGAAGACAAATGGTTTCTTTATGTCAGCTTGTAATCTCAATCATCAGCAGTGACTAAACTTTGTGAGTGGCTTTGTTAGGAAGAATCATGTAGACTAAAGTCACAAAAATTTTAAGGTCTAGGTAATTTCTACTTTAAAGAAGTTATATCCTGTGCAGAAACTTTAGTTCTCTATCTTTTTTGTTACCTCACTTTGTTGATAGCCTGCACTTTATGAAAAGGAAGCACCTTTTTTTGATTTTGGAATCAGATGGTAAAAAAAAAATGGTTTCTGCACCATAATGTTAGTTCTATATTATAAACGTCAACCAAACTTTGTTAATGGCTTGCACATTGGTTATGAAAGAGGGTAATGGTTTTTCGTTTAAAGATTAAAGGTAAAGGTCACTGACTTGAAACAACAAATATGGTTTCTGCATAAAACCTTTAGTTTAAACTCTAAATGAAATATATGGCCAATTCTTTGTGGATGACTTGTACTCGGAGTAAGAAAGAAGCCTGTTATTTAGTGGACGAAAGGTCAGTATTAAGGATTGCTCTGACTGACAGTAAATACAGTTTTTGGTTTTGAAGAAATCAGTTCTCTAGATAGAGGGCTATTATGCATGGGGTTGGTGTATAAAATGCCAATCTTTATACTCTCTTTCATGAATGGAGAAAACACCAACTTGAAAAATCCTAATTCTACAGACAATTTTTCTATTTTTATACCAGATTTTTTTGTATATGCTGTTAATTAAGAGATATGGAGTAAGGAGGAAGTATGATAAGACTGAATTGTTTTTCTCTTTCTAACTGGAGTCTGATATTTAAATGGAAAAAGATCAGGTGTGCAATCCCACCACTAAAAGTGCAATACAATTCAAATGCCAAGAAACAAATGTAATAAAATTAGTATTTCATATTCCTTGTAAGAAGTTTAGAATATTTCAGTGAAATTATTTAGGAATCGCAATTACTATTGATTTGAAACAGAACCTTCACTTTCCAGAAATATTCATTATGTCAAATTGGGTTTGTTAAGACTTAATGTATCATTTAACCTTTAAAATGGGAAAGAATTAACTTTCAGAAGTTAGCAAGACCCATTTTAGAACCTCGGGTTTTAGGGCTTTCAGGGATTGGTAGTGTGGGCACTATGTGTTACATGGAACCTAGAACAAACACCCAATCCTTCCCATATTTACTCATATCCCTGGGTGTGGGACCTCTGCTTGTAAGTATTACAAGAGGAACTTGAATAAATTCAAAAGCAAGCAGCCAGATTTGTTATATCAATTATTGATTTATACCAGGATATATGAGCTCAATATTGATTAGGTTGTCTTGGAACATTGATTGGAAAGCAGGTTGATTACTTTTTGCAAAGTAACTTATGCATTTTAAAATAATTATATACTGAAACTATTGTAAAACTCTTTTTACACTTCATAGTGCATTAATGTTATTGTGATGTAGTACCAAACTAATCAAAATTACTTATATCCAAGTTTGTATTATTGATCCATGTGATTCATAGCTAATTAGTCTCAACACACTGAAAAAGAAGATATTAGGGACAATAATTTCATTTTTTAAGGGGAGAACCAGGATAAAATTATAAATTGGCTGTGATCAGCTAACAAAATAAAATACTAAAAAGAGCAGACATTCAAACAGAATAAAATAGTTTCTCATTATTAGGATACATGCTAAACATCTTTTCTCATGGTAAAGGAATTGATGCAAAATCAACTTTTGTTTTATGTTTCAGACTTATGTGTCTTTTGCTGAATTGAGGTGATCTAAGGAGATTTACTAATGATTGTCTGTGTCAGGAGAAAATTAAGAGCTTGAGATATCAACTTGCATTTTCTTTGATTTGAGCACTAAATATGAGCCATGTACTGATTTAGATATCTTGACCAACTTCCTCATGCAATTGGCTGTTAGGCATATGTCAGGCAAAATCAGTTTTAAATACCTAAATGTAATACATTTTTTCAGTATTCATCATTTTCTTTTATTGAAGGAATCAGTTTTCAAAAATCAATACTTTCTTGTCATAATCAGAACATTTCCTTATGCTTTGTTCATTTTTTCCACACATTGATGTAAAAACAAGTTAAAGTCAGAGCAGTGTACAGCTGTGGGTTAGCAGACATGTTAAGTTTCATCACAACAGATGAGAGTCACTTAGTTCTGCCTAACAGCTAATAATTTTTATGTTGAAATAATCATAAAACTATTTAAATATGTTGCTAAAAAAATGATATTTCCTGTATTGCATTCAATTAGTTGTCTGCATCCATAACATGAATGGCAGATAATTTCTAAATTTGGGAAATAACTGGTTGGGGAATTAGTTGAAAACTAATGGATTGCAATCAGATGATTATATTCAACTAAGAAATAAATTAGTTACCTCTATGACTAAAAGTGGTATGATTGGAGTTTCAAGGAGTCGAAGAGAAATATGGATTATATGTGTTTGACTGCCAGAAATAGGAAACAAAAACATGTATCAAATGAATCCTATATTTGTGTTGTGAAGTTTCTGAGACCTCACAGAATTATTTCCATGGAACTTGACATGTCTGATTTAGAACATGGAAAGATAGAAGAGAAAGCCACTATTTCCAATAGTTACAGATCTATATATTTTAATTAAAATTGGAGGAAGAATATTCAAAACCAAAAGAAAATTAAAACATCAGCAAACTTTAATTTATGAATTAGATGCATTTTATTCTTGTAGATTTCTCGTCATGTAGCAAACACAGGAATAGCAAAATGATAAAATGTTTTTTTAATTCATGTATACTTTTGAATAGATTATGTGCAGTCCTAGATGAGATGTGAAAATTATTTGGATTTTTTTGTATTTTATAACCATTATATCATTTATAGCTGTTCAAGTCTTAAGATATTGAAATCAGAAAAAATTAGAATTGGAGATTTTAAGTCAGATATCCAGAACTATATGCTCGGCAGATTTGTGATTTCCAGGGAGGCTTGTCAACAGATTGGTAGATCAAAAGATTGGGGCCAAAATCAAAAGACTAACAGAGAGTCCAGGAGATTTGACATGTATGAATGTTATGACCATGGTGGTTTTCATTTTGATACTAGTTAACTATATTATGTATCATACTGATTAAGATGCTTACCATTGCCCCAATTATTTTTAAATGCCTAAATCAAAGACGAATAAAAAATGGTTACCTTGTAGCACAGTTCAGTAATCATGGTTAGGTTGAAATTTACAGCAAGTTGTATCAAACAAGTACAAATTATTTAAGTAATTATCGAGAATGCATACCAAACTATTGTATAACATTATGTTGTTGAGTAATATTAAGTCTTTTCTCAAAGGAATAAATGCAAGTATTGATCTCATTCTATAAATGTTGAATAGAAAAGTGTAATAATCAAATTCTGACCAACCAACTTAATAATTTTTGTGTGCATGAAATTAAAAATACATATCTTTAAATTATGTTGCAGTCTAATTATGAGACAAATATCTTTCTTGTTGTTTGGGTTTAAAGCCACTTGTCAGTATAACTAGTAGGGGAAGAACTTTGAAACACACTAGTAAGGACCACCAACCTACAGAATGCTCCTGGCAAGCATTTTTACATAACCACATTGGCCAAGCCAAAGACTCTAGTCCATCAAAACAGAGGTAAGATGACAGTGATTTGTATAGGCAAGCATTTTAGACCACTCAGACACTGATAGCAAAATCCTTAGATTTTGTATACCTGTATACTAGGTTAAATGTTGTAAATGTCTTCGATACAGATAAAAAAAGTTTATGCTTTGTATTTATTGTTGTAATGTCATCAGTGATTTATTTATATTTGAGTCCACTGTCTTCATTTGACTCCAAATTTTTAAATAAGTTTACAATTATCTTGGATATAATCATATTAAATAATGTGTGTGTAGATTTCTTGTTGTGTAATTGAAAACTTGCATCACATTTCCACTCAACTTACTTTGTAATACAAGAAATGTTAATATAATATATAATTACATCTTGAAACTTCAAAATTATCACTGAGTACACAATGAATAAACATGCATGATAGATACGGCTTGCTTTTTTTATTCTGCCATATTTTAATTTACCAGTGCTTAAGCATATAAAAAAATGTCACAGTTATGAACAGGATCATGCAATTGCATAAACTAATATGCATGAAACTTGCTGATGAGCAAATTAATTCAACATTATTGAATGCAAATGCCTGGTCATATAGACCAGCATTAAGAGTGATGGTATGATGAAGCTCAGGATTTATCCACCAATTTAAAACTTACCAGTGTTTCAGAATTTGTTTCTTGATTACATGGCACATGTTCTTGTAAAATTCTTCTTGTCGTTAAGAATATCTGACAAAGTTAACAGGTTACTTTTGGCTTGTAGTTTCTGGAGGGAGATTTGCCTTTGTAAAATTAGGACAGGCCCAGGCATGTGGATATTCCATTCCGAACCATAGATTGTTTGATAGATAACATTGTCCAAGATCACAATAATGTGGTAATATTTCAAGTGAAGTTACTTATGAGCAACAAATGCTATTGCAAATAAACCACTTTTCTTCTTCCAGCTGTGCAATATTTACCTTTTTATCTTTTTACTGCAAATGGCATTTTCTTTTTAAACCATTTGCAAGACATCCACAAAATCTAATAACCATAGACGATGAAAAATTAAAGTTATTGTACAAAAAAAACATTTTTCTTCTCTGTCAGAGCGACCTTTGACATTTTGAACTGTGTTCATATAACAGTAACCATTGTGTTAGCTAAGTTTTTCAGACACTATTGTAAATGCTTGAAACTTTTCAAGTAAATGCTTCATGATATTTACTTCTTTAATCATATACTAGGACAGTTTCTCAGATATGTTGCTATACAATGCTTAGGAGGCATTTTGGAAGAAGAGTTAGCAAGCCACTTTTTCCAGAGGAGTTTGGTATACTGATGCCAAATATTTTGTTTGCCACACTATATTTTTATATTTTATGATGGAAATTTCCCCCCCACCTCAAGCAAAACAAAAAAGACAATAAAAAGGCCACTGTGTTATGTTGAAAGCATCACTGATAGATGACTATTATTCATCAGAGTATCTTATTATTTAATATGGGAACTAAATTGGTGTGCATTGCAATGTCACAGAAGAGATTAAGGCATTAATTCAGTTAAATGTATAGTACGAATTTGTTAAAAGGCCACAATTATTATGCTTTTGCGACCGCTCCGGTGGCCTAGTGGTTAGAGCATCCTCCTTGGAGGCGGAAGGTTGCAGGTTTGAACCCCGGTCTAGTCATACCAAAGATTTTTAAAAATGGTATTAACAGCTCCCTCACTTGGTGCTCAGCATTAAGAGGTTAGTGTTAGGAC
>QKMX01044206.1:0-10266 GCA_003401595.1 Venustaconcha ellipsiformis
ATACACACACACATATACATAAATACACACACAAATAAACACAAAGACTACAGCTTATTCAATAAAACTAGAATTATTATTATACCAGTATACATATATGGAAAGTAAACCTTTGTCTTCTTTTTAAATTTCCAACTTTGCATTATTATATTTGATTCTTTATATGAATATTTATGTAAGTGTTTTTTTTTGTGGAAAGAACACTTAGCAATTTTGAATGCATGTTTGCGTGTTTGTTATGTGTCCTTATGCACATCTGATGGGTTGTTTCTTTCTCATTTTCATACCAATTATTATCTAGGCATATGTATGCTCTTGCAGTTGGATTAGTTGGCTGTGGCCATGAGAGGAACAGGGTTTACCAACTATGGACTGTGCCAGGATGTGTCAAACAAAAATGTTAAGGTGTACATCACCAACTAAGGGCTGTGCCTGACACTAATATCCAACTAACTGGTGACAGGAAGCCAACTAAAAACCATGCCAGATTCAGAGGTAAATCTACTTATGCTGTGGATGAGTGATGCAAACAAAGACTATTTTGGTAAAATATAAATCATATATCCCATGAATTTTATAGTTGCTCACAGATCTCTGAAACACTTTTACATCATTGGAACCTAAGACCAAAAATGCAAGAATTCCAACAAGCTCAGTGAAGAAAAAAATAGTTGCTATCCTTGTAAGAAAACTACCACAATTTGGTAAGAGAATCATAATGATGTCCTCCTCCAAAGATGCTAACAGTGTACTGCTGTTTTATTTATAATATTTCTGAGGTGGAATAAACCACTTCTTTTTAACTACTGAGTGTTGGAACCATTTCTGACATTCCTAAGCTACATGATTTTCAAAATGAACTGCTGTGGCAGTCATAATGGATATAAGATTAATACATTGAACAAAACTGATATTATTAGAAGACTTTTGGTGATAATCCAATCCCATTCAGATGATATAACAAATCTTACGGTGAAAGCCCAATGTTTATATGACCATCAATTCTTGAGACAGCCATGCGATTTTCATGATCCCTCCCATGGTGGCCATATTGGGTTTACTGTGGATCAGCTAAACACCATAAAAAGTCCTAGGTGAAAACCCATGTTGATACAACTTTCCATTTTGGTGAAGCAGTATGACTGTTCCTGTGGTCAAATTAGATGTCATATTGGGAACATTTTCACTGAGGACCAATTAAACATAAGAAGTCTTTCAAGAGCTGAAGATTGCCACTGTGATGATCAGATTGTATGCCTGAGCAGTACCATTTTCATGTAAGATCAAATAGCCATCATTGAAATCTTCTGGTGAAAAGCCCAAGTCATCAACATTCTGTTTAGAATGTAGTGAGAAAATTTTTTAAATAATGGCTGTGGAGGCCACATTTGATGTCAGATTGGCATCATATTCATTTAGAATGAACTAGACTATAATTAGTCTTTCAGTGAAAACCCTATGTAGATATGACAATCTATTCAAAACTCACAAAATTAACAGATATTTAGCTACAAGAAAATGATTCTTTGACAGGGATTGTTTTCCTTCACATCAACAAAGCTTTTCATCTAGCTGATTATGAAATTCTGTTGCAAAAGTTGTTACAGGTTTAATAATTCTTTTTTTAAATGGTTCAGATTATACCTAAATCAAAGGTCTGAACAACTACTGGCAACATTAGCACAAAAACCTGCAATACTCATGCAGAGATCCCTCAAGGCTTTGTTTTAGGCTTTCTCCCTTTTTTCATATTTATGTTAACAATCTTACATGAAATACTGACTCCACAAATGCAGACTTCCTTGCAGATGATACAACCTAGGATACATCTACTTTTGATACCAATGTTATACATACAAGGTCTCTGACCTTGTTAGTGTTCAAAGTTAGGCATAACAAAATTAGATGGTAATTAAGGAAAAGCAATAACAAGATTTTCAATTTGGTCACTGTGTCAGACATATCTGATGTCCACTCAGCACCATTTTCATTTAGGACCCACTAGACTTTACACCCAGTCTTCTGGTGAACACCCCATGTCAATACAACTGGTGGACAATGAATGGTGCATAATGCATGCTGAATGTAGGGTCAAACCAATTAACCTTACAGTCAGGTTAGCTAACAATACATTTCTCATTAAATTGCATCAACAAAGTTTCATTCATGTAGGGCTGAAATAAAATCTGATTAAAAAATTCAATTAATCTAGATGTAATAGCATTACAGCTTCAAAGAATGTCACAAACAAAAGGCAAAAAATTGATATGTTATTCAAGCATTTAAATTAAATCACATTTACCAACTTTTGGTATAGTCGAGTTTCTTTTCATGATATTCATCCCCATACTAATTTGTCTGAATGTGATATAAATGAAAACAAAAGTCACAAGCTGGATCACTTCTCTAGTTTTAAAGATGGATTTACACTTGTCAAGATACATCCACATACCAATTATCAAGAGTGTAGGTGAGAGTGTGAGGAATGGAGACCTGAAAATAAAGCTAGGTGGAAGCTTCCAAAAAGGTCACCTCCTAATCAATTAATATTTTGAATTCTTAAAGTATGTTCTCATATCCATTTTTCAACTACTGCATACAACAGAAATGATTTTAACCATTAATTTTTACATTTATACAACAATGAAATACACTTCTGAAAAAAATCAAAGTGGATTACGTTTGCTCATGTATTTCTAAATGCTTATTGCTAGCATATATTTACAGATAATCAGTAATCATTCATGAATTTTCTCCCTGAAAATATGCTGTAGCTTAAATCTATCGGGAATGATAATATTGACTGGCACTAGCCGAAACCATCATAAACAGGAGGCACAACAACTCTTAACAAAGAATTGTCATTTAATCCAATAGTTTATAGATTATTTTGTGGTAATTCCCTAAAACCTAAATTGAAAATAGCACAGATCTTTTGAAATGAGCAACCTTGGTGGCAGTATCAAGACTGCTAAATGCTTAATTGTTGCAGTGTTAAGACTATTAAATGGCAACTCAACTGTAGCAGTGTTAAGACACTAACTGGTATCTCAACTGCTGATCAAAATGTCAGATGTTTTAATAGTGAGTTCCAACAATGAAAGACAACATACAGTACAGACTGAAGGGTTGTCAGTGTCAACTGAGGATACATTTATTTGGTAAATGGATGTGTAAGTACATGGCTGGAGAAATTTTGTACAGGCAACTCTGCCAATAATATTTGCATATATATCACACTATTAAACATGGATCATTGTTCTACTATCACTTTTGTTCTTTCTTAAAAACTGGAGACTTCTGACTTAATGTATCAAATTGATATTGATAGTCATATTCTACACCTTTCTACAGATTGATAGTACAAAATATGTTGTAGTGCACTATTTTTAACTATTAATTTTTACTTTTTTTCCTTTCACAGAAAAGTTAGATGCTGTTTGTAAGAGATATTTGCATGCATTACTGAAGGATCTTCAAAAAAAGAAACAAATTTAAATGGATTCTGTACATATCTTTACTAGAAAACAAATTTAATTGGATTTTGTAAATATCTTTACTTGAGGTACAATGATTATTTTTAAAACAAAATTTAAATGGATTCTGTACACATCTTTACTAGAGGTACAATTATTATTTTTAAAATGTTATCTTAAACTTATGGTACAGTATATACTATATGGTTCATTATGCATTCCATGTATATTTTTAATGTAATTCATTCTGTAGAACAAACTTTGTTCATTTTTTAAGCTAAAACTTAAATTGATGATCTAAGAGGTGAAACAAATGTTCAGTGTATTTGGTTATATTAATAATTTATGTATTGAAAATATGCAGAACAGTGACATTTCTCGACCTTGAATGGGTTTGATTCTAGAGCAAATTAAATTTTAGGTGCAGAAGTTGTACATTATTAGATTTTAAATACATGTATACAAATGTCATACAAAATAATTCCCAGACTAAAGTCCTTATATCTAAATTTCTATCTTCCATGTATCTATATATCAAATGTCATTCATTTAATCTTTGAGAATAAATTTAAATTTCATAAATTCTACAAGTTGATTTAATAATATTAGACCTGATACAAAATAATTGGAGTGCAAAATGGAATGATGGTGCAATTTGAAAAAATGCATATAAAATGAGTGTATGGTCTAGTCTTGCTGGCTTGTACTTGAAATAATGCATGTAAAATGAGTGTATGGTCTAGTCTTGCTGGCTTGTACTTGAAAAATGCATATTAAATGAGTGTATGGTCTAGTCTTGCTGGCTTGTACTTTTAGGCAGCAATCTGTTTAGGAATAATAGATCAGTTTTTTTTCTGATGGTTAAGTTGATTAACATTTCAGATGAAAAAAAAGTGCTCTATTAACAAAACTATTTCTTTACCAGATAATCATTATTTATATATCAGTGTAGTAAAATTTGAAAATCACAACAGTTCAATGTCATACTAAAATTTCTGGGATTAAAATCAAACATTTTTACTCCACCATATATTATGCAAGCTGAGCCATGTTCAGATCTCTCCAACCAGAACCTTACCTGGAACAGAGACATAAGTGTGCTAAATTTCTGTTCTTGGTGTTAATAGGCATCAATAAAATTCAGGAAGATATATATTTCAAAAAACTTCACAGAGTTTTATTTCTATTTGACTCAAAGGAAAATATTTGTTTAACTACTATGTACATTTTTTTAAATGTCTACCCCACTTATCTTATGGACATCTTTACATACAACAACAACAGTGTTGTATTTTTGCAAACACAAAATTTTAAATCAGTTATTAGCAGAAAAAATATTGTACAGGATTGTTTTTTATTCAACCAATACAACTTTGCCAATTCTTTTGCATATTATAAACTTATATAAAATCAAAATCCAGAAAATCAATCTAATTTAGGGTATATTGTCCAGAGAATAATATATTTCATCTTTTTGAACAGTGATGATCTCTGAAGAAACAATGTATAAAAGTTAATATTTGGTCTTACCTTTTTTTTTCAAATTATATATACTCGTACTATTGTTATATGACATTGTTCTTCTTCTACTGAATATCTGAACAGTTCCTTCAGTACAAGTTTTTATACAGCTACAGCACACTGATAATTATCTAAATACAAATAGTTACTTTTCCTTACACTTACTCTTTTGAAAACCTACTGTAAATTCTTTCATATAAGTCAAACTGCAAACAAAGAT
Source organism: Venustaconcha ellipsiformis (assembly GCA_003401595.1). Classification (NCBI taxonomy): domain Eukaryota; kingdom Metazoa; phylum Mollusca; class Bivalvia; order Unionida; family Unionidae; genus Venustaconcha; species Venustaconcha ellipsiformis. The sequence continues at coordinate 5,218 of QKMX01044206.1, forward strand.
CCTGATCTGCTGTACTATAATGTGCCTGCAGATCAGGGTTCATGTTATTTGTTCTACTGAGTACTCCTAACAAACTGTACAGACACAGATTTGCTGGCATCTGATTCAATGCAATCTTGGTCAGTGGAGTTTGCAGTTTGACTTGTCTTATAAGTGAGTATATATGGTAATAGGTTACAACTTACAATCTTATTGTCTCTTTTTTTGCAGACTAATAAAATTCAAAGAAGCCACAACTTTTTCAATTTTTGGGAAAGGTCATGAGCTTAAAATGTCTCTGTTCCATATTTCACTGAAAATGGTAATAAATACTGACAATGATAAATAAGCAAGGTGATGATGTTCATAACTACCACTAGTTGGCTTTAAATTAGACGTAGTAGGTTGTTTTTGTATGGAAGGCTTCTCTTCACTTGTACTTTCACTGCCGGAACTGGAACTGTCGGAATCTGGAGAAAAAAGTAACATGCTCACACCATTAACAACAACCCTTGATGGCAACATTTTCTGTCAGTGTTTCAGCCATTTTTTTCTTCAGAAAAGTAGAAATGGAAAAGATTGTCTAATATTTAGAAATGATAGATAAACCTTTATCAAGGCTGGAATAATCCATAATATTCTAACAGTGTGAAATTAAGATATAAAAATTTTATGAATGGGAAAATGAAAAGTTTACCAGCTTAGATCTGGATTCTTTATCATCTTGTTGTATACTGCTAAACAAATGATCTTTCTCTGTCCCTGTTTAAAGTCCAACAGTACCAAAAGTAACATGTGTTTTTCCCTTACACTATCTCAAACATTAAGCCCTCTTTTTCACCATCATGTACACTGAAAATTATTTATGTATCTTGTATTTAAGGAATTTACATCAAACAGAAAAGAGTATGGTACCTGATTCTGTTGACACCAGTTTTAATTTTTATAAAATGTTTCCATAGGATCTTTGCTCAGTAGAGTTTTGATAACTAGCACCCAACCCCAATTCCCCTCCAGCTTTAGATTAAGTACAGCAGAACCAGTCTTGGAAGACCACCCATTCTCCCCAAAAATAATGGTCTCAAGATAGATGGTCTCTCATACCAGGTCATAACACTATATAATCAATAAATATGTGCATGGAGATCATGGTCTCTCAAAACAGGTGTTCTCTCTCAAAGCAGTGGTCTATCAAGATAGGTTTTCCGGAATTGTTGTTTTAATATGCACATATGCCTTAATAGGCACAACCCTCTTCTTTAAAACTTGCATTTAAATAATCTACTGCTAAGAACTTTTGTTTTAAATCCAACATACCTTATGGGTTGGGGGAAGAGGGAGTAGCTTCTAAATCCCACATTAAACATCATGAGTTTAAAGGATCTCAACATCATGCATGGCTGGTGCCATGCCATCACTTAAATTAAAAGTCTTAAAAAGACTTATCTTCCAAGTGTTTAATTCTGTTCAAGCATTCTGCATCTGAGAATGCAACCCCAAAGGGGAAAAGTCCCAACAATGACAAAATGGGAGGTAATCCTTCAACTAAATATATACACATAATGAAGTTCTTTAAGGCATCATCAGTATTCACTTAATGGGATTAACTTCTGCCTCTTGAAATGTACCAAAATAACTTTTTAATTCATTAACGCCATTTTTGGCTTAAATGCGAGTAGGAAACACATTTTGGAGGCTACTTCTGAACATCTCCAAATAAATCTGCTTCCAAGAGATTTTAGTTTAGTCTGATGCCTAGTTGTGTAAGAAATGTGGTTTTTCCTGGGCTATTTTGCTCACACAAATGCAAAAGGATAAATTTTGGAGTTGTTTTTTTATTATTGGACCCATCATTTTTGTATTCTGGCCACTTTTTATTCCAAATCCCCAACTTATCCCAATTTTTGCAAAGGTTCACCTGTCTGTGTGCAGTTCAGACCAGTCTGCCTTAGATCACAAGCCAAAAAGTCTAAAATCCGGATGCAAAATCCAATTCCAATAATGGCATTAGTTTTGGTGAAAAAAATGTTGGTCTCAAAAAATAAGTTTTTCCCTCTGCACTTTGTAATGCGAGTAGAAAGTTCAGATTATTTGGTATCATTGTAGAGCTACATGTGTCTACTTTCTGTAATACCACCCACATTAGTGTAACTTAAATGACCATGACACTACAAAGCTTGGAAGTAGAGTATCACCTTCTGATGCATAAATGTGGTGCCAGGGGTTAATGAGTTAAGCACTTCACGTTATATTGGTATACAAAGGGTAGAATCTCTAAATTTAAAAAGTTGTAATAGAAACTAGACCCAGCATTAAATATTACACAGAAGTTTAGGGTCAAATGGTTTTTAAATTACTTATTGTTGGTATATTAACAGTAACTTTAACATTCTGCACTTTCAGTCAAGATTTGCTTTTAACATGAAAATTTTGTTATTTCCAGGATATTTTGTTACAGTTCCATATAATTCGAAGATACCATTAGGCTGAAACACTGCCATTTACCCAGCCAGCAGTAGACCAAGATTGCAGTTGAGATTCAAAATGTGCAGAGTAAGCAGAAAACTCACTAAGATAACACTTTGCTTTCTGATCCCTCTGCTGTTGAAAGAGTATCTTTTTAATCCTTCAATTTTCTAGAGTACTTAATTTAACTATTTTTAATCAATTAAAAAAAAAACTGAAATAAGGTTACTCCTAACAAACTGTGAAGCTATCTGAAACTATCAAACACTATAAAGCAAATCAAGGTTGTATGGTACTTCCTTACTCAGCATGTCTTTAAACTCATCCAACATATTTAAACCAGCACAAAAATATTTGTTAGTTTTGACTTTGTGGACATGGAAGGAATTGTAATGAAGATCTAAAGATCTGTGGACTAAATGACAAAGTTTAATAGCATGCTTATCCAGGTAGACATGAGAGGACCTAGATCTTTTGTTACATAATGGATCAAAAACCTGGTAACTACTGTTTGAATAGTATTATATGTAAGAAAGGATAGCATTACAACTTCATCTCCTGATACATTATGAAACATCAGATCTTGATATACTCTGTTTGGAGATGAGCATATATTATACAAGGTTTATACAACAGTTATATACATCAACTTTTTAAAACAATTTCAGTACTACAAGAATACCATGAATGGCATAATATATGCCCACCACATATATAATAGTTCTTTATTGTAGACTAGTGATATTTCTGTGCTGAAACCATTTTTCATTTCTCTGTCACAGTGACTTTGATCTTTGACCTTTCAAAATCATTATCATCAGACTTCTTTATTAACCACCCTACCCCCATGCAAGCCACCCACAAAGTTTGATACGGGACAATATGCTATTGTGCAGAAACTATTTTTCTTCTTCCAGTTACAGTGCCCTTAACACTGAACCATTTTGATCGCAAAATCAATAGGTTACTTCTGTACCTCAAGTGCACAACATCATCCAAGTTTGGTCCCGGTCTGGGATGCAAAACTAGTGTTATTGTACAGAAATCATTTCTATTCTGGCCCTTGATCCTAAGACCAATAGGGATCTCTCTTAAGACATTCCAGCAACCCTTGGTAAAAAATGTAGTGAAAAAGGAAGGCTACTTTTAAAAAGAGAAAGTAGATATAAAGTAGGATAAGATAAAACTACTTTACAAAGAAAAATTATATGAATGTCGTGTAGATAACAGAAAAAAATATTAAAATTTTACTTGATTTGCCTTTGCAAATTTCAAAACAACATGCTCATTCTATTTAGCCCTGGTTGTCTGTAACTTCTTAAACACCCAGATTCAAATTACATTTGTCTATGTCTGAATTTGCTTCGCTACAGTCATTCATAGTGTGCACAATTTCCATTGAACAAAATCAAAGATAGTAGAGATGGGAGTCTGACAAAAAAATAGGTAAAGTTGGAAAAACTAGGGCTGCTGGAAAACTATTCCTGTATCTCAAGTGCAAGCCATCCATAAATTTTATTAACTGCAGATGGTAGGAACTAAAGCTATTTTGTAGAAACCATTTTTATTTTTTTCAGTTGCATTGACCTTGACCTTTGCCCTTTTCACCTGAAAGCAATCTGGTAATTCATTACCCCAAGTTTGGCAACTGTAAATGTTGGAGAATTGAAGTTATTGTGCAGAAACCAATTTTTGTTCTTTCAGTTAATGCCCTTAACTTTTGACCTTCTGACTCCAGTATCAAAAGGGTTTTTCCTTACCACAAGTGCAACCTATCCACAGTGCCTGGTAAATGTAGATGGTGGTGCAAGATAAGTTACTGGGAAGAAATTGCTAAAAGATAGACATCATAACAAAATATATATATTTGCTTTATGGCAGATGTATTAAAAAATATCATCATAAAACAATAATTCCAAAACACATTTTTGGTGCATTTAAGAAAGCTTGATTTAATAGGTAAATACAAAACTAGGGCCATAAATCTGCCAAATGCTGTTATAAAGTTTGTGAATATCCCACACGATTTGTGTCCTCAAAGTTTTCGAGTGAAAATGAAATTCATGATGGAATGGTAGGATAGACATACCGAAACAGAAGAACACAATATCCTCCTCCAATATGGTAAGGACATTCAGCTAAATCAGAAAACCTAACCCAATGAATACACTGTCCAGGTCAAATGAATTTTTCCACTTGATCACAAAATTCTACCAAGAACCTCTATCATATTCACTGCAATGCTTGATATCTAGTTTAAGTGATAATGGAATACTTAATAAACACTGGTTAGCTTGCAGAATCACCTCTTACAGTCTTGGAATATATTATTATGGATAAATACATGCAACTTCAGTATCTGAAAAGCTTGAAAATACAGGTCAGATCTTGCTCAAGACTGAAGTAAAAAGTGTATAATACAATAAACTTAATAGATTAGGCAGAACAACTTGTATTCACTAATAAATGGTGTAGCTTTTAGCAAGCAATAATAACCAGCTGTTGATACCCTGTTGTGATCTACCAATTATCTAAATGTTATAATTCTAGATCAATAAAGTTTCCAATATACTGGTACACTGGTATGGAACAACATTCCCAGTG
>QKMX01044228.1:0-11472 GCA_003401595.1 Venustaconcha ellipsiformis
TTATTATTATTATTATTATTATTATTATTATTAAACACTAGTTTTAAATGTTCTTTATCCATTATATTGAATGCACATTCATTCCTTCGTCACTAATTTGTGTAAAACTATCACTGTGATCAAAATTTGCCGCAGAATTCGATTCGAAATCATGCTTACAACTAGATCATTACTAATCGAGAGTTTACATTGATTAGTTGTTTTGAGACGCCCTTTTATTTTCTCGTATCAACTTACTTCAAGTCAAAAGTTGGAAGCGTTTATTCTCTTTCGTCTCCTTCAAGAAACTAACCCCATCTGTACAGACGGTTTTAACACAAATCATATTTCCTTTTTTGGGATCTGGGTCTTCGCATATCTTTAATACTGTCTGGCCGCTTTTATAATCAAAACGAGGGCAATTTTGGTTCCGTATTTAATTCGTTATTCACTGAATAACAACATAAGCTCAATGTTGCTCTCAAATATAATTCGTTGTCTGCCTGTTTAGACATGTGTACAAAAGGGCTACTATGTACAGTTCCCATCTGAAGGAGTTTACAAGATGGACACAATGCAAATATTTTTTTTTTTCGTGTTTGGAGAATATTTACTCTCCCACAACCTCAAGGACCGTTGATCTCGAAATATATTTGACACGCAAAAGCCGTGCCGGTTGGTGATGACAAGACACAGCGAAATCAGGGGAAGCAAATAGTGATCAGATGATGAACAGTGATTCATGGAAAATGGACGTAGAAATGTCGCAGAGCTTGCTAGAATTAAATTCCTACAGTAGCGTCAAATGCTCGAGTTTTCCAAAGTGACCTTGTTTCGCTAAACATAGCAGACATATAAAATATGATTAAAATTTTTCTGTCTGTTTTAGTATTTTGAATGTGTTCCAAATTTGACAAAACTTAGATGTCGCCAGGCATACAGACTTTCTGAAAGATCATAAAAATCATTATTATTCCAAATCTCATCCAAATAAAATGGTTTTAAGCGTGGATAAGTAGTATTAAGAAAAAGGGGGTCATGAGCGCATTTCCATACCCTCCCCCATTTTCCGCCCATAATACAACGTTTTTCTTTCAGCATTTGAAACCTTCTATCATAAAATGATGATCCCACATTTAAATAAAAAATGATTGAAAATCCTAGTGTTATTTCATGAAAAGAGGGCTTATTATTACGGCTCTTTGTCTTATACATTTTAAACGTTGTTTTGGTTAATAGTGCAAATAGTTATGTATGAGAAGAGTGATAATAATCCATTTTATACTACTACTAGAAAAGAGGTCAGATAATAATTGAAATAATTTTTTTTATGTATATGGCATCTAATTCTGTTGAACAATATGTTTTACAACACGCTGATTCATTCTTAAGATACATTGACAAATTTATAAAAAAAAACAAAACTATATAATGTGCTAGAAGATTTAAATATCTAGTAAATAATCTTCCAGAAATGAAAAGAAAACGATAATATTATTCTGGTTTTGTAATGACCAAGAAATGAAGTATTTACTCCATCAGAACAATAACGTTTATCGTCGAAATTTGTTAACCTTGTTTGATAACTTTATCCGTTTTTACTTGGAGTCTATAAAATCTGAACGAGACCATTTCAGCGCAATGATTTTTATTATCAAGATAATAATCCTGAGTAATATTATTTTTTACAGCGCACTTTTAAACATCTTTTGCTTTTTTAGTTTCATTTCCATAAGCAGATTTTACCGAGTACAACTTACTACGCAAACCAATAAATTATGTAACAACACTGAAACCGAACTCATCTTTCATCAAACCCATTACTTTTTTTGTTAGTTGGATCATAAAAAGGAATATCGCGAGGAACGTCAAAAACATAAAATAGCTCCATGTTATTATAAATATTTTTGTAAATATCATCAGAAAATATTTCATAAACAAGGGAATCGGTAACAGTAAATAAAAGATTTGAATTTAGCCAAACGGTTTTAGTAAAATTGTAATGGAAACCATACATCAACCACTTTGAAATTTCCAATACTGATGCACCAACAAATATTGGTTTATCTGAAACTAAATTCGTCTTATGTTTTTTTTTATCATAATGAGATTTTCATTGACGTGTATCATGCCAGCAAGCTTCTCTGATGCAACTAGTTTGCTACAAAGTTTTTTTTTATTACTGTTAATGAGTTCAATGTCAACCATATTAAGGATATTTTCCATTGTTTTGCCAAACACCGAATTGTTCATAAGCGTAAAGAAATCTTTTACAAAATATGTAGTTACAACAGTTCTCATATCATTATTAAATTTAATATAATCGGCCATCCACCGTGATTGTTTCACACGCAATACGCGATGTATTTTTCTTAAAATCAAATGGTTTCTTTGAGATTTCTGCAATGACAAACATAGTTATGTTTATTTAACATATTCGGCACCAACCTTTCAATGGAACATACTTTACCTAGTCGATTTTGTAATTGTCCAGCTGATAATAATGAATGTATAATCATCTTTTCTGGCAGGAACTGATAGTCGTTGTGTAAATCATAAGTGAATCAGGATAATCAATATCAACTTCAACATAATAGGTATGATCAGCATCAGACAAATATTTTTGTATATCGTCTGTGTCATTAAGAAAATCTTTTATACTTATACAGCAGTCACAACAGTATGACATGCGACATAGCCCAATCGTAAAGCGCGTTTTTATAGAGATATCAAATATAGGACGATGTCTCATCTGGATTAAAATATGTCATGTATTTATTATTAGCATGAACGTATTTCTTTGATATGACACCTATAACGCCACGAATCGACTTTTCAATGAAATGATACATGTCAATATTATTCTCATTTATCAACTCCGTTTCTGCTTTTAGTGAGTTTATACAACGCATCCAATGATAATCCTAGCGATGAAAAATATCGGCAAGGATCTAGTTTATACTTGTTTATACATGTACAGCGAAAGCTGCTTGAAAATATCATCGAGTAAAATAGTATAATGTAACAAGTACAGATCTAAATAATCATCAATTGTTTTACAATCGAATTTATTTCAAACTTTTTGAGCGTGGTCATGCACACTATCAGAGATATTTTCAGTTGTCAGTGTTGAATAAAATTTATCTTTACTTGGCAATGATGTTTCATTTAACTTATCAAAGGGATCAAGATACTCGTAAGGGAAGACGCTCTTCTTTTTCAATAATTCAACTTGTTCACCAAAATAAGTATACCGTTTATTTTATGATCCTTACACAACCTAGCGAGATCAGGATGACCAAGAGCGCTGTTAACAAAATTACTCGTATCCTTGAAAATTATATGCAATACATGTAATGAACTTCAGCGAATGAAATTTACGATTACAACTGTTATGAGCTGGTCCTCTAACGACCTGTAATATGACAGTGATTATGAAATTTTCTTGTATGTTCGTCAGAAATAATTGTTGGAAATGGTTTTTTATTTCTCAAATATGATAATATGTGGCTGAATTATACTCATCTCGCTCTTCTGGTGTTAATGATATCATCGGAGTTTTATTGGAAAGTCTTTTAAATATTTTTGTTGCTTCACTAAATAAATTTTTATCAGACGTGCCGCAGCATCAGCATCAGCATCAGCATCATGGCTGGTTTTCCTGCGATGTAATTTAACAGTTGATGATAAATTAGGATCAACGAAACACGTAACTTTATAAACGACAGCAATAGGAACATGGCCGTTCATGTGCGTTGTTAAACGAGATATATATGTACTGATGTTTTCATCAATTGGTTGTAGCATTGATTCGAAATCGAAAGTGATTGGGAAAGGGATGATTTTCTTACAATTTTTGAACTGCAAGATTTTATCATGTTTTGATGTTAATGTTGTTCGTTGATTATATAAACACAGTATTTTATTAAATTATAAACAAAGATCCTGTTGGTCAGGAGGATCTTTATCATACTTAGAGAACCGTGTAAACAATGAAAACATAAATATTTCTTTTCTCTAGGATTGTTATACTTTTTTTTCCAGCTAATCGGTTGAAGTTTTATATCCATGAGTATCACTTTTTAAAACTTAACAAATTTATCGTGGAAGGACTAGCGTGATGTGAAATACGCAATGGAAATATCTTTAGTGCATGATGTCCTACCCAGTCACATTATCGTGACACCAATTGCCACTTAACACATTTGTTATCTTCGCTATTAACATTTACCCAACACTGCGAATTCTTGATTTTATCTGGTAGTTCTACATATTTTCCAACTCAAATCAGATTATATTTATGAGAATGAATCAATAACTAAATATTATTAATAAAAGTTCAACCTCATCCACCCGATGTAAATTCATCGACTCGTTTATCAAATTCTTGCATTATCTTATCAGCGAGATTATTAATATTATCATAATCATATTATCATAAGCAAATATTGTATAAGATTTTAGCTTAAATACAGTTCAGCAAATCTTTCACTATCAATTGTTGAAATAAAACCTGAAGCTCAATAATTATTTTAATTCGAGGTTTTACTTGCAATATACATTTGATAGCTTCTCCGATCATTTCACCAAGCGGTCTTATTTTCTTCATTGAGATGAACTTTATATGTGTTTTACTGAAACCCTCAAACGATGAATCCGTTACTATAATATTTAACCTGATTTCACGAATTTTCTTTATCACATTTTTAAACTTTTTCAGGTCAATAATTCATAAATGATATATTACATACTTTCCAGTTAGTGATTTATTTTCAGCCATTAGATTTTCGATAACTTCATATCTACTAGTTTTTGTTTTTTGCAAATCCCTTATGATGTTTTATTTCTTCTAAGACATTTTTTGTCGTTCAGTCTTTAGTTGATTAATATCATCTTTGAGACGATCCAAATCAATATTGGATTTAGGATGTTTTACAGTCTTTCCTGTAAGAGACTAATATTCTTTAAACAACCTTGTAACAGTTAAATGACGAGTGTTTCGTCTTTTCTGAATCTTACAATTATAATTTTACATAAAATTTGATTCAATTGTAAATATGTTCGTCAAGATCAACCGAATTATGTAACAAGCGATGTTATTTTTTGTGCCAGGTCAATATACGACCTACCGCGTAATAAGTTATATCTCATTGTGTGAAATAAAATTTCAGTGATCATATCAAATTTTCACCCCAAACCTAGTTCGGTAAATTCTCTTTTGTTATGTATAGCTTCAGCTACTGATGAAAGATTGGTTCCAAATAAAACACGCCTTGATTTTGCGTTAATGACAGGGTCTGCAATTTCCTCGTCAGTCGATTCCGACAGATTATATATTTTTCAAGATGTTTAATCTAATGACGATTTCTGACGATTGCAGACAATATCTAATATGTAAGCCTGTAAAATGCAAATGATTTGTTTGGTTGGAATCCAACTATTAAATGTATCGCTATAAACAGCGCCACTTGACAAGGCTTATATTGCCATGCTTTTTAATTACTCGTTCGATAACCAAAACATCTTGTTCAGTTTTTCGTAATTCATGCTCATAAAAACTACCAATTACACGCTCACTCGCTATATCCTTCAGCAGGTATGTTACAAGTATTGTTAAAAGTACTTTATCAGCTACAAGTACGTCTTCACTCCAGTTTGGAACAAATCCTTTATCAAATACTTTCTTTGTTAATTAAATCCTAACCTTATCACCGACCTTAAATATATGTATGCGGTACATGTTTTCATTTGATATTATTGGATTTTTAATTGCATCGTTTTGGTGACATTTTGATAGTTCGATGTTTTGTGTTATTATATTTGTCAACAATTTGTGAGAGATCGTCAATTTACCTGCTCGTGTTTTGGGCTGTCAAATGTTTATCTATCAACTCGTTTAGTGTACGATTAAATCTTTCGACAACAACACTTTTTCCCTCATTTACCGAAACATTTTTTTATGTTATTTTGCTCTAAAAACTGCTCAAATGTTTTAATCAGAAACTCTTCTCCGGTATCGTTCCAAATTTTATTTGGTTTTCTTTCCGTATTTGTTATTATCTATTTTAGTGCATCAGTCCTTGATATTACTGTTTTGTCCGAAACGGGTACACTAAACGTGTATTTTCTAAAAACGTCAATAACGTTAAACAAGTATTTTTTTTACTATCGTTGAAATGAGCAAGATTTGAGACATCTACTAAATCTATTGCCCAGATATCATCTACAGCCTTTGCGACAACCTTGCGTCTAGGAAACTTTTTATTCAGGTTTGTGTAATTCAGCTGCACGATCATCATACAATTCTCTTCCAAACCAAAATTTGTATTTTGTTCTTATCATTCCCTGAACAATCCTTCTATCAAATCGTTCTCTCATATTTAAAGGTTTAATTTCACATAGTTCATCTAACTTTACCTTATCATAGTCTGATATTTTGAGTTCTCTGCACGAACGTTATCAGTATACTCTATATCACAATAACAAATATGATGACGCATTGCTGTTGCATCCACTTGATTATAAGGCTCTTGTCCGGGCAACTGATTATCGTTTGGGTCTAACTCCTTTTCTAGGAGATTGTATGGTCCGGTGTATTTGTGGCCAGGCAATGTCCATCCCCCTTTTGGTTTCGGTAATTTTACGATAAATTGATGTATATCCATCCCAAAACCAATTACTTCCATGCGATTTCAGGATTGACAATACGTAACAGTTTTATCTTGATCTATACAAAAATCTTTATCACAATCATAATTACAACTTCTACTCGTTATTATTTTAATCATCGACTAAAATAACTCTATCCACACCCGAAACCAACGACGGAGTCGTCGAAAGAATCAGAAACGGAGTTGTAGGCGATGAAATAAACACATTTTTTCCTTCTACCGTAAAAAGTACACATACCTTTTAGCATCGCTGTTATTTCATGTTTTTTCTTGTTTTTTTTTTAGTCTTTGCCAGGCGTTTTAGTTATACATTTTAAGGAATAAGTTATATTTTGCGACATGTTATATGTTCGATTTTCACACAATATATTTTGCTATATTATAGTTGTTTTTGCTTGGATGTCTGTCAAATCCCAAAACAAATTTTAAAAATTGCGATCTCTTGATATCTGTCGGATAAACATAATACAATAATAACAATAAGCTGATGTTCCAATCGGCTGTAGTTGATTAGATGCATAATTTTTTTAAAAATTTTTAAAAGTAAATTTTTTTAAATATCACTCGGAGGAAGTCCGAACGAATCAAAATAATTATTATCATAGACAGCAATCCAGTGAGTGCCAGATCTATCATTAAAGTTTTCTATATTCACAACGCACGAACCGCCTGTTGGTACATTATCTAGTTCGTCCTTAGAATACACTCTGTGAAATCTGACAATGTCATTCAATTTTTCAATTATATCAAAATTACTTAACGGCGTATGGTGCCTGGTAAAGTCATTTAACAACGTATCCCTAACATATTTGAAATTAAACTTCCCGCTAATCCCGCTAAAAGTGGAGCAAAAGGAATAATTTATCCTTGCTTCCTTTTTCTTGGTGTCCGCTGCCGTTTTCTTTTCTTTTATCTTTTTTTTTTGTTGTTGTTGTTGACGATTTTTTTTAGCTGGCATTATATTATTTATTTACATAAAACTATCACGGTGACATATATCGCCTCCGGCAATTCCGTCTCTGGATACCGCTTTTTTAGTTGCTCCTGATACTGCCCCTGCCTCAGCTGCTAGTCCAAGTATTCCTAGTACAGGTAAAATATTTGGTATTACGCTTGCTATTGCAGAAAGTGCTGGTCCAAGAAATCCGCTATGTTTTGACTTCGCTGTTACTTGCGAAACATATAGTTTAAGAACAAACGGCTTTCCTGCAATCGCTTTGCTATCATATTTATCGATTTTTTTTATTGCATTAACATTACTTTATCCGCTGTTTTATTTTAAAGTCTACGGAGATATCATTAAAGAAACAGAACGGTGTTTAACAACCACTGCTGATAAGTTTTCAATTTGACCGGGTGTTAGGTATATTTTTCTGGTTGTGTCCTCGGTTTTCATTGTTTTATACTTGTTCATCATACAATACTTGCAAACAAATTATACTTGTACAGCCATTCTTTCTTTGGTCGCGTCAATTATTAAGAATCTATTACTGACGTCTAGCGCGTATATGTTATAATTCTCAGCTGGAGCCATGCCAAGCATCCAAATAACTTCAATATCAGCTGCAGGTCCTATACTTCGTTCGGATTGTTTTGATATGTCAAAGTTAAATATTGGGTATAGCGACCTAAATTCTTCGACGAATATTTGTCTTCCACTGTAGGCATCTTGATATTTTTGCATTGCTTCCATAAAGCACATGTATGGCCGTGAGATATTTCTGTTAGCTACTTGTACAGCTTCCACAGAAAAATTTCATTCGGTTGCTCGTTCGTGATATGGTTTAGAATTTATCCTAACAAAGATTCGTCTGACATCTGGATTATCGAAAACGGAATTGTTTTGTTCTTTATTACCATGTCGCGTATGTTTATGGAATATAACAAACAAGTGTCGCTGTAATTGCTTGCTGGGAGCGGTTGTAACACGCCACGTGTAATCAGTTGCGTTAGAAATTGCTGTTTGATACTTTTTGTTCTGCTGGAAGTATATCTTTTTGTTCACGCGGTCAACGTCGACTCGAGTTCCGTCATCTTACTTGTCGATGGAACAACTCGTGGCATCCATAGTACAAATCTTGTGATAGCAAACTGTCCTGCAGCAGCTCCAACGGTTCGTAGAAGACAATCGTTTTGTTCTGCTTGATCTAAATTAAGAGTATGTTTTAGTCCACGAAAAACTTTTCGGTGATCGCGACAAAATCCAAATATTGTGCTTAACGGAAGCATTATTGTTATCTGGCAAGAGTATGTGGAAAATGCTTTTCGTTTGGCATATCCTTCTTTATATCTATAATTTCTAAACCAATTGCGTTATTGAAATGATTTAACATTGCGATCCCATCTTCAGTTGTAGCTGGCGGCGTTACACCTAAATTATTGCAAGCGGAAGTAAGTGAAACTCTTGTTGCGTCTGCATTAGCGGCTTTAGCTGATGCGTCTTTACCAAATCTTGCAGCATTCGCTATAAGAAAATCTCTAACGATTACTAGATCTGCAGCAGCGTCAGCGCCGTGTATTAAAATTTTATTTGAGAAATACTCGCCTGAGATAGTTGTCCCAGACCCGGTATCTTTAAACCACATGATGTTAGTGGCAACCAATCTTGAGTAATCATTGCTAAACGAGACGATGCTAAGTGTTGTACTTACTACGGGCAAATGCATTGAAATATCTTCAACGGTTTGATTAACCAAATGATATTTAGCCTTCTAAACAAAACAATTTCTAAGCGTTGTTGATAAGCGCAATTTCTACACCAGCTGCAATATTAATGCCAAGCGCTGTTAACAGCTGACTACGTACTTTGAACACCGCTTCATGCGGAAATAAAAACATATCCTCGTCTCTTGTGTTAAAAGTTCTAATTCCAGCCTTATTTGGTTCATTTGAGTTTTCATCAGATACTCGACGTATTCGAATTCTGTTACTGTGTCGTCAGTATCATGTACTTTGGCAAGATCAAGATAATTTTAGCTGACATTATTTTATAATAGCCATATAAAATTGCAACAACAAAATCGTCGTCAACTAAAAAGCAACAGATTATATTAGCTTTGTTTTACTTACAAGTTTACGTACTATTTCTTCAACACGCTGTGATAATTTTTTTGTGGTACCTATCATAGTTCATTCTGTTTCTTTCGTCGGTACAATATCTGATATTGATTGTTTTATTTCCATTGATGAAGATGGGATGCCTCTAATCTTATCAGCTATATTTTGTCCTACTGCGGTGCCTGCTGAACTGGCTGCACCTGTCGCAAAAGCTTTACCTACCTGCGTCAAGTGAATTCGTGCTACTTTACGCGCTATTCCTGGTATTTTCTCAGCAATTGTTGTTAAATATATTTACAAAAATTCCACACAAGATTTCTATTCTATAAATTTGTCTTCGTCTCATCTTGTTATATAATATAGATTTACGTACAACAACTGTCATCGATAGTCACGCCATTGCAGGTCTACGCAATACGTAGGTATAAGTAATACGTGACAATTTCATTGCTAAGATCTATTTATGGCCCACTTTGATGCTTTAGTTTCATTGTTATACTCGTTATTTGATTTTCAAGATTAATCGGATAGTATATCAATTGTCTAGGAGTAGTGTGCATCAGTGATCTTGGAGGAACATCTCGCGAAAAACTCTAAATAGTTAGACCTTGGCTCGCTAACGCTGAATAAGATCCTTGTGCAACAGAACAATTAATTCAAATTGTATTTTCTTCTGTTATGGTAACAGGTAAATCTCCATCATACGATATACCTCCTATAATAGGACCAGGGCAGTATATTATATGCTTTAGTCCTATCAACAATGCAATACTGGTGGATGGTTCAAGATTGATTATCAAATTACTTTTTAACGTGATTCTAGCTCGTAGTGTATTATAGTTCGGAGTAAACTCAAACTCGTCCGCAACGTCTCCATATTTTGTTATTAGTTCTCTGATTGTTTAATTAAGATCAGTTAGGTTATACTTTTTCTGGGGTATTCTAAAATGTATCAATCTGCCACGTTTGTCAGTAAATGAAAAGATGTCGTTGACGTCTGTTTTTACATTTGCCACCGAATGCCATATCGTAGCAGAAATTAATCCAAGTTCGTATTGTTTATTTGAATCTAGTAACCGGCTTAAAAAATTTGATGGCTTCTACTTCTGCAATGCATTGTTCACGCCTAGCTTCTTCCACCCTTTTCTTTAAAGCAGATCGAGTTTTAACAAATTTCTTTAATAGTTAAATTCTTTACTGATGTTTATTCATCTGTTATTTTTATGCACTTTATAAAATTTATCCTGATAAACTCATTAATACATTTTAGTTGGATCACGCGTGAGTTTATCAAATAAAAAGAAATTGTATTAATCCTTGGTTGCTTGATGATATAATTCAATAAATTTATCTTTAGCTACATCACCACATTGCTCGTTTGGAATATTTCTCACATCAACATTATCTAGCCCTAGAAACAATATAAAACATCCTTTATGTCGCCAAATAAATCTGTCGACTTTATAAAACTCTTGCGCGAAATAGACTGAACTACATCTTTTGTAACGCGAAAATGAAATATAAGACCTAATCTTATTCATCTCCTCGTTATTTAGCGTATTATAATCAAGCACAATTATTTTATTCTCGGACGAATGAAGTTCACGAACAGTAATTAAATCTTCTGGTTGTTTTATCAAAAAATTATCAGTACCGACTCCAAGTTCATCACTAAGTTTATGGTTATAATCGCTTAATAGCTCGTATTTGTCCTGTTGTGGATTAATTGTGTAAATGTATAAACAGGATCGTAGTTAAAGCTATC
>QKMX01044237.1:0-13972 GCA_003401595.1 Venustaconcha ellipsiformis
TAACACACACATACTTTAACTACAGGGTCGTAACACATGTGTACCGTGGAGAACCTGCAAGAACACTAATTGCTAGACAATTCTCAGGCAGTGAGCTTTCCTGTTTGATAGAAAAATATAATTATCAATCTCTGAAAGATTAAAACAATGAATCGGGCGAAAGTTATGATACTGACAACATTATATAATCACTGCTAATGACCGAAAATTGCAGAAAGTTAACTTTGGGTTGAAGCAGATTATTGCAGGTGAGTAGTCATAATTTCCGATTCATTTTTTCGCTAAAAGAGATCTGCTTACCGTAAAATTATCACTGTAGTAATGCAGCTAAATATTGACATTGCTCCTTATAATCACTAGCATTTAGCAGAATGAGACACATAAGAAATTATTACTGATGATAGAAGCTGATCATCTGCATACATCATAAGACACCATAGGAATTGACCCCAAATTATCATGGTTCACTTTGTTCCTGTTGTAATTATTCTTTGTTAATTGTTGTGTGTACTGACATAATACTATATTATAATTTATTTTGTAATCACTTGGTTATGTTACGGCATTCATAGGTACCTTTTGCCTTTTGACTTGGTTACTTTTGACCCGAATACGTTTTGGACTTGGTTACGTTTCGGTCAAGCTACAGTTTGACTTGGGTACATTTTAACTGTAAATGGTTGGGGTGAGAATGGGTATAATATATATGACAGATGATGTAAGTCTGTGACCAGTGGCTACTGAGTTATAATTGCATGTTTATAGTTTAAGTTGCACCAGCGGTCATCTCCAATTTGGAAAGTGATTATATAAAAGATATGAGAGATATCATTATCAAGCTCTAATCTCATGAATACATATGAACATTTCATTTTTATGTGAAGTATAAAAGTGTTTGAATTTATTATGAAGTAGAGAAAAGAATAATTAACAATATAAATTTGCCAGCTTAGACTTTGCTCTTGCTACAACCGATTATACAAATCAGCTAAGACTTTACACAAATGGAAGCACGTGGTCAAACTTTACATTGGACTCATTGCACGTTTGTAGAGTGTACATTTTGTCAAATCAGATGTAGGTAATAAATAAATGCTATAAAATAGTTAATATATGAACAATATTCGTGATATTTTCTGTAGAATAGTGCACTAACAAGAACCACTGCTGTGGAAAGATATTTACAGAGGATTTTCATAATTTGTCTCACACAATCTTCCAATTAAAGCGTCGGCACTAAAGTATGTAACGTCGAGCCTTGGGCTTGGTAGTAATGAACCACATATTTTGAGAAACCACTTGATGCAAGCGCAAGAGGCTTGATCAAGATACAAATATGTTTTACCTAGCAACATGTCTGATTTAAAAAAGACAACGACAGCAGGCACGCTTCTATAGGAAGAATTTGAATTAAGAGCAATTTTCTCCAGGTGATCAAAGCTATCTGCGTTATTGTTTGAAGGATAAAAGATTCAGGGAATGTTTTTCATTCTCGCGGAAAAAATATTTATATTCCTGTTCTGGAAGTTAAATACGCTTTAATCCTATTTCCCAGGGTGTAGAATTATTTCCGAATAAGTTGACGGTGGTTGGAATGGGAAACATAGAAACAAAGAATTTAACCTAGGTTGGCGGAGATGCAACGAGCATGTCGGACACAGCTGATCCCTGCCATATTCGTCTTATTCAAACTAACAGTAGAGTTCCAAATCAACCAGTTTGTCAGAAACTATATAAAAATTAGCAACCTCACACATTTAAAATGTTTTCGCGTTTCAAATATAACAGTCGTGAGAACTGAGTAAAACCTAATATTAGAAGACAACAGGGAAAACAGAAATTATAGTTTGTAGCAGATAAAATTTTATATTAAAAGTGTTTGGTCATATCCCTGCATTGTAAACACGCATATTATCTACTATTTTACTGTCATTTGTTTCTTTTGCTTCTTTTATCGTGGAACAGAAATAAGACTACATGCATTAATCATTTTAACATGGCAATCAAGTGTCCTATGTGTTCGTAACGTCAGAGAGCTTCTATTTTATTATCAATTAAGATAGAGAATGTTCAAAAAGTGATTATGTCTGTAGCATTTTATCCTATGAAAGATAGACAACATTCCTTAGACATATATATTAGCAGTTATATGTGCCACTATAGGGTCAAAAATGACCCTTGGGTGTCATACGAGAAATCATATTTTAAATTTGCTCATAGGGTTAACATGCGGAGGAATCTATAGGGTAAAATGACACTTGAGGGTCATAAAATAAATCCGATGTTAAATGTTTTCCATAGGGTTAACATGCGTGTGACACTTGGGGTCAAAAGTGTTTATAGGGTCAAATGATAATTATTACAAGTGGCTGACCTCAGCTTTACTGTGACAGAGAAACAATGTTTACGTTGACCTCGGTAATCGAACGTATAGGAAATCCAATTTTAAATTTGTCCATAGGCTTAACATGCGGAAGGCTATATAGGGTCAAACTGTTTATAGGATCAAAGGGGCAATGTAATGGTAACTTGAAAAACAAATAAATACACACCACATAGACAAACTACATATGGCAATTGAATAACTTGTTTTCCAGAAATCTAAAGGACCCGATCTAAAGGATTTGTTAATCAAATCGAGTCAAGATAAGCATCTCACCAGTGTTCTTCTTTTCCTCAAACGTCGTCTCAGAGGTGTACAGCAAACCTATTCAGACATATTTGCCTATCCACATAAATCCTGTTCTTACAAATAGCTGTGTCCGTAATCTTGGTGATGGTCCAAGATCATTTCATCATACACAACATCCACAATACAGGTGTTTGTATGCCTTCACGTTTGTTAATATTGAGTATGTCTTTTACTCTTCGTTTATCGGTATTATATACATCTTGAGCTGTGTTGAGAAAACGTGAAACCATGAGACAATGTATTTATATTTATAGACTAATTCCGGATCGAAACGGACATAAATATTTTACCAATCTAAAACCGCGTTACAAAATTCAGCCAGAACGCTCGGTCCTTTTCTAATTATATGAGAGCGACGCTTGAAGTCACATATAGAATATAGATGAGCCAGCGTTCATCCTTAGTTGATAAATAGGGCAAAGTTTTATTACAACTTATACAAGAAAGACGATGAATTGGGGTGTGCCTAAGGTAGATACGAAGAGTGATGGCATCACAGTTACGATATTTCTGGACGTGTGTGATTATGATTTGGATTCAGCATATTTTCTTTCGTAAGAATTTGTACCGTTACCAATACAGTCAGGTTTTTCTCCCTTGATACCTTTGGTATAAAAAATTAGAAAGTGAGGGAATGGAGAATTTGAGAGATTTTACAAAAGTAGAAAGAAGCAAAACAAGCTTTTGTTATTCAACGACAAGAGGAAGAACCATGAAGAAAATGAGAAAAAGAAAAGGAAGAAGAAGGTAAGAGAAAGATTGAAGGAGAGAAGAATGAGGACGAAAACTAAATTCCATGTGTGCTACCAGAGAGTTTTCGTAGAGATAGTGTGTCTGATACAAAGATATCAGACGTCTTTAACTCAAACCAAGAGAAAGAGAACGAGACATTCAAGTGTCAAGCACTCCAACCGAACCATTACTACATCTACGCCCACCACCGATAAGATGCCAAAAGTTACCACTACCAAAGCATCAGCAGTAGTAAGAAAAGACATAGAATTTGGATATGATAAGGTTCTAAGACAGTTAAAGCTCATCCCGTCAACTCCGAAAGTTTGTCACAAATTTAGAACACCTCAGAATTTAAGGAGTTCAAATCCGAAGTTCATCCCTAGAAAGTAAAAGATTCCATTACCTATTTGCGACACTCAAACAACAATGCCAAACGAAAGAGGACGATCGTTTGAACATCTCCTTTCATCACGACAGATTGAAATCGCTTGTGTAGTTTGAGTTTAGTACCAGGGCAGGACTGACACCACAAAAGTCATCGACACAATTCAACACGTTCAGCAATACTAGGACGAGTTTCACATCACCGATCAAAAAGCTACATTTTACATGAAATTTTGTTGTGGACATTTCATTCTCAACAATATCGCCAAGGCACATTTTTCTCCAGGGAAGTAATGATGGTGATTTTCTCGCCGAATTGTATACTTTAAGCATCGATATTACACAAAAAAACAAAAATCAACAGGAGGAAGACCAAAGCGATAAGAAAAAGACACAAATGGATTTGATCTTTTTCTTTTATTTTAAATGCATACAAGAGACCGGCATTAATGTTGCTAACTTTTGCTTCGCTCATACGAGAAGTTAAGAGGCACTGTATCTTCGCCACCCGTTCAAAATGTTGACCTGCTTGACCTAGTGGCTCAGGCAAAAGCGAATTGGTCAACGTGTGATCGAAAACAAAGACTATTTGCTTGATTGTCCACCCAAACATATCATTGTGTTGTTGCAAAAAGTGGCATTCAGCTTACACAGTACTTTAAGAATGTCAAGGAAAATCTATTGTGTTTATCGAAGCCTGTCCTCTCGCAAAAACTGGGATTGTGCCAGACGTTAAGTCAAACACATCTTGTCATTTCAGATAACATGTTAGAAGAAGACAAAGAAGAAATTATATTTTGGTATGCATGCAAATAGCATCATTGTAATGCCAATATAATTTACACCACACGACACTTGTTTCAACGAAGTATAGCACATCTTACCATCGGTCTCAATACCTTGCTTTTTAATACTCCAAGAGATCAATCTCATGTTCAAGGGTTAGGCAGACCGTTCGGAGTTCCTTGGTTTAACTATGAGTATGACGATGCCACTCAAACATCTCGTGCGTATTTACTCGTTGATTAAATACTCGCCACTCGCGAGTATTTGAGATGTCGTTTCCATCTACTTAACCACATTGTCCTAGATGGAGGATCCGTCATAAAACCTGTACCCATCGACACCTAAAAACTATGAATACTTTTATGTTGAGCAGTTGTTAACATGACATTCTTTCAATATCATCTGTCAGGAAAACTAATTCGTACCCTGTACGGCATCAGTCGGAAAATAAACTGCACTAGTCGGTACCCATTTGTTAGAAGCCAGTCTCAAAGAAGTCGTTCGATGATTTTCTTTGACAGCATGTCAGTTACTTAAAAGTATCAACTACATCCTTCACCAAAACACACGCTTTTTGCAAAAAAGATGAGGCCTTGTCACAAGTGGCAGTTCTAATAATGGATTGTCAAACCAATATAAAAATCATTTTTAAACCTGGGGATAATTGTTCTGCAGACAGCGTAATCATTTTGCCTTCTTAAAATTTGATACTAATACCAAAGCGATAGCCCAGACAAATGCCTCCCCAAGCAGACATCCAAAAGAGAAGAAGAGCTCAACGGGCAGTGTGCACCAGAAGAAAAATATAAACCCCAAGTAGGAATAAGTTTCTACCAGAAAGATAACTGTTGCTTGGAAGTAAACCTACTCCCAAAATCCACATTCCTCAGTGACAATGCTGTCTTCAGCCTCTTTAAGTTCGTAGTGGCTCAAGAATCCAGCAAAGCCAGATTTAACACGCGTCTTCCCAATTAGATTAAAAATATGTTTCCATTTTATGATGTCTCTGGCCGCACCCTCATTTTTAGTTGCAACTGTCGCACCTAAAAGGTGCCTTACCCGAGTTCAAAACAGAATATAAGTGTTGAAAATATTTATTGGATTTATCAAAGCAAGATCTGTCGCGATTTAGTTGATAAAAATACCCATTGCGGAGTGATGCCCATGATGAAGATGATATAACATGCTGACAATCTATACAGGTGCATTCCATTATAAAATAAAAGTGGGTGAGGTGATTGACTTTTGTAGTTTAAATCCTAAAATAAAGATTTTACTCCCAAGAAGCGCACACCACTCTCCAAGATCCTCAATAAAGGAAACATAAAAGCACTCCCTCTGCCAAACACTGGGAAATGTTCTCATTAGTTTCGAAATCCAGTCCACCAATGCATAAACGACTCATTCAAGTTGCACATAAAGGAATCATCCGTAAAGTGTGTGAAGGTTGTTTGAATGTCTTAGAAGGAACGGTACCGTTGTCCAAGCTACATAAAGCATATTTAGGAAAGCGTCTTCGCCAAATGGCCAAAAATAAAACATCCATCAACGAAAAGAAAATAAGTTGCTTGAACGCGGAAGATATTTTCATATGTAGAAAGACCCTTAGTTAACAGGGCTACTCCTCTTTAGGATAAATTGTTGATCCGCTTTTAGGATTAATCATGAGTAAATAAAAAGAACCCTTTTTGGAAAAGTCTCATACGTGCATTTTGGAATGTGATGGACTTTTAAAACGAGCTCCTAGTTAGTGCCAGCATAAAAACTGGTGTTAACACAAGGTAGTCGTCACCTTCTACGATGGCAAACAAAGTCACTGAATAAAGCTTTTCAAAACAAATTGAAAACTTTTTTACCACTAAAAGTGACGCAGCTAAATCCTGTGTCGTCGACGTTTTCAACGTACTTTAGAAGATTGCAAGTATAAATATTTTGCATGCTCTCAAGTACATCAATGTGTTACCATGTCTCGTCAAAGCTCTCAGTCAGTCATGCCATGGTAATCAATTATGCGCACTCAATGAAGTGGACCATGAGTACAAAGAATTAGTGTTTGATGGCTTCTTTCGAACTTCTCTTTCTGCTGCCAAGAGACGTGGAATATTAAAGACCTGGGAATGGGTTCGCATTGCAGAAGCCACATGCATGTTTAACAAAGATTATTTACCTAAATAGAACAAGTATGTGGAAGTGATCCTGCCTTGTACAAATCGTAAAACATAAAGTTTCGTGTCACTGGACAAGTATGTGGACGTGATCCTGTATTGTACAAATTGTAAAAGTACTAAAGGGAACATTTTACTTGTCAAAGTTGCACTGATTGCCCGAAAAGAATACAACACATATGCCAATGAACTCATTCTCGATAAAAGAATATGTAAAGTGGGCAAATGCCGACAGAACGAATTGGAAGTACGTTGGAAAGGATATCCACAGAAGTTTGATACTTGGATTGCCGCTTCGCCAGTGATTTACTATAAAGAAAAGCAACTATTTGCCTCCTCTGCTTGCCTGAGGTCACTTCTTTAAGAACTACTTAAGTAATACCAGTTGGTGTAGAGTGGAGGACGTGTTCCTTAAGCACAAATCGTCTTTATCTGCTATATGGTTGTGGTGTATTGTGTTGTCCGAGAAGTCATCAATAGTTTGAATTTGCAACAAGATGACAAACATTTGTGGACCATTGTACTCGGCGTTTCATCTCTTACCTTTTTCCAAAACCGTCCAGAAAATATTATACTTCCATTAACAACGTTAGCGTTGTAAACAACACATGTAAACGATTAATTGTTCGGACATCAGAACCATTGAATTATGAGCTTAAATTACCTTTTCCTAGTGGCAGTTTAATGGATGTGTTTCCCGGCAGCACCTAATGATGTTTTACGACCAAATTACCACAGGCTATACATTTCGATCACGAAGGTCATCAGAAGTTGCTTTGGTAGAAATAATTTATTTCATGCAAATAAAGAACATGAAGTTGAACTCAAATAAAGTTTACAACCAAAGTCCTCAACGAACAAGTGCACGAACACTTTAACAAAAATCTCTTTTTTTACCAATCTAAACGACCAGCGCCAGCCAATCCTGAAGAAAGCGTCTATACCATAAAAGAATTCAGCAAACTGTTATTGTTGTGCTCGACAGCTGGTCAACATGTTTGCCAATGTTTTCAATATCACTAATTCAAGTATACTGACTGAGTACCATACAAAATAGTTCGTCGTCTGAAAATTAATTTTTTCAGATGCCAGAACGTTGTCCATTACATTTTTACCCAGTGTGTTATATCATTTGGGTTAACATTCAAATATTTCCCAGAATTTAAAATACATAATCAACAACCAGCGAACTTATAAGCAGTTTCATTACCCTGTGTAGTTGGACAAAAAATTAAATTTGATCTTTATCTGTTTAGATATAATGAAGGACAATGTGGTGGGATACATAGCCGCTCCGTTAATGAGTCATTCCTTCAAAGTAGATTATGATATTTGCTTTAAACCGATGGTTATACGGGGATTGCACGTTCTGAAAGATGTTGTTTTTCAGCAAGGTAAAGAAATTCTCCCAAATTACCTAATTGACAAAGTCCTAAAGAAGCCTTCTTAAGAGCAGAGAAAATTCAAACTGGGAAAATCCTTTGCGATCGTCGAGAGACCCGTATAAATACACTGCACCATCCTGGCCAAGGCATTCATTCCTATTCAACTCCACACCAAGGACTTGGTAGTAAGAGAGGTCGAGCTCATAAACAGGTTGCAAGAAAGAATTAGTAATGAAGAACAGCCAGGAAATCGGACATATTTGATTACTAGCAGAAATTGATGCACTGAGATTCCTGCCAATGTTCCAAGTCATACCTACATCAGTTTGCAATGCCACCTACCATGATTACTTTGCAAGAATCCCTATGGTTAGAATTTCATCTCGTCTCGTCATTGATTATCTCTGCCCTCGCAAATTTGAAATCAATGGAGACGCAAAATATTATATAGATCTGAATAATAGTTATTTGTATTTGAAAGTCAAAGTTCTCAAAACTGACAGTACCAGTCCAGGCCGGGATGTTCATTTGTTGATCAGAGAAGTGGATTTCTACTTGAATAAGAAACTCGTTAGAAGCAGCTGGGATACTTACCCTTCCTAAACGTACTTATAAAATCTGTTGTAGAGTTTAACGTCTGTTGAAGCAAACCCAATCAAGGGTTTGGTATAGATGGATCGTTTCCATATAGACATGCGGTCGCAAGAGAAACTTTTGTTGAACGGATTGGATGTCTTCATGAGACTGAAACGAAGGAGAACCATCTTCCGTTTGATAGATAATGCTAACAAGTAGCCAGACTCTACGTGCGCTGTGCAGAATTGTTGACAAAAGTGAAAACGACATCAGTCACACTTTGAGCAGAATGACCGCCATGAATATAATATGACGAGTGGATGTGAAAACCTTCACCTCTGTCAATGAACTCATATCCAGTATCGAAAATCATCTTTTCAAAGGACAGTTTTCCAAAAGGTTTAATCATCGATATTATTAGCAATGCAATCATTATTGAATGCATCGATCTAAATCATTTCGAGCTTCAACAGTTTAACGTGTCCGAGATAGAGATTAGTCGAGACGGCCAGCCCAGCCCATGAACACCAGATCTTTGGAACACAACTTTATTCAGAAAGATTACTTGTCCCTGTATTAAGCCACGGTACCACCAGTAGCTACATTATTTTGTTCAAAGATTATGCAGGAGGTTATGCTCTGTTGACCTTTGATTTCATCCTGACCAATGCAGCGATGAGGGAATTTACACCCTATAAAATCGGGCCAACTTCGTGTGGAGCTTTTGTGCTACAACTGTATCCAAACACGATGAACGTCACTTTGTATGCAGAATTTGATAATACTCTGGAAATCAATGGTTTGAGAGACGTTATTCTAGACGTTTAGAAGATATGGAATATGAACAAACGTTCGAATATGTAATATCTTTGGAGATGGGTGACGAGGATGTCTGTTAATCAACTAAGATATAATTTATTTAATATTGCACTCTCCAAGCGTTTGCGTTGATGTAACAAGGTTGGTTTGAACTGTGTAAGGCCTGAATGCATTAAATAATCCCGAGCTTACTTGTAACGATTTCATTAAACCATTTAACTTTCCATTTACAGAATTTAGATTTCATTACGTGCACAATTACTAAATCTATTGCAAGGGCAACAAACTTTCGTGAAGAAGTTTTTTTGTTGCCTTTTTCATATTGAAGAATGTTCTCAAAACAAAAATGATTATTTAGAAGTTGTATTTGTTTATGTAGCAATGGTTATATGCCATCTTAGAGATGAGTCTAAACTAATTGGTGCTATGTGACCGGCCATATATTTGACGTTATCCAGAGCCTATTTGTTTCGCTAAATGCTAAGATTTCTGTATTATGAAAAAGAAACACCAACGTTCTTCCCGAATAAAGCAAAATAAATACATAAACGTAACGAACAAAAACCGACCTTTAAGATTTGGTAATTAATTCATATATCCAAGAACTGAATATTGATTTGACAGGGTCGTGTCTGCTTATCTCTGTCTCAAGCAACATTCCAAATTTCAACCATGGATGACGAAATACACCAGGTACATTCCATACTTTGATTTTATAGATCTGAATCAACTTGTTACTTAGAAATTAAAATATGACACTTGCAATATGTAATTGTTCTCCTGAACGATATGTACATTTACTAAATTCACTTTAAAATGTCCCAAAACCACCATCCTTCCTGGTCCGTTTTATTTTACCATTACCATTTGATTTTGATGGAAAGGCAATATATGGATGGGATAAATTGGTACTGTGTCCACTTGGACGGGTTTAGAAACTTGTCCTAATGTTGCATGTTTAACTTAAATTGTAGATAACTTTTTATAATGGGGTCTAAGATGCTATCAAGGTATATTAAGAAAAAGTATATTCCGTAACCCCTCATTGACTATAAAATTGCAAATAAAACTTGTTCTTCTTCTAATTAAGCCACATAATGCAATCTGTTTAATGTACCACTCAAACGGTAGGGTTACATTGAATATTGTAAAACGGGTCCTCCAGAAAACTGTAATAAGCTTAAATATTGTCCCAGAAGCTTCTGGTAATTATCAAAGTCATTATCTCTCCATGATCCATATAAAACATAAGAGCTTAGACTTTAGAGCTTTAATGCTTCTAAGCCACATTCTTGTGCCAGACAACGGTGAAACGCGATTCAATGCAAGTTGGTCATTTTATAAAATTATTAATATAGTTGAAACATCCCAAGTATCGATGTTACAGTTGCATAACTGATACTAAATTTTCAGATAATTATTAAAAGAGAAAAAGATAAAAATAGGAACTGCATTAGGCTGAGATAGTTATCACTACATCATATTGCGAAGAACTAAATTGAATTACCATTTTGCGGGGTCCATAAAGGGTTTTTGATTTATTTATTATTTATTCTAAATTTAAATTTCCGTAAAATAGAATTCGCATCATTTCATGATGGCTAAAGCCCCCCAAATGTACTCGATGTCAACCCTATTTTGTAAATTCTTCTAGAAAGTTATTACTGTCAGGAGAGTAAACCCATACTAGCATAGAAACCAGTTCACTAAAAATGTTTTGTATAAAATGTTTTTTAAATACTTTCTCTTTGTTTCAGAGTACATATATTCGAGTGAGAAACATTCCAGCAAATATTTCAAGATGGTCCCATTATAGCGTCACATTATAGGTAAATATCATAATAAACTGTTCTTTTTATATAACTGAGTATTCAATATTTTAACCAAAAACGTGATAGCTGGAGATTGTCGTTCAAAAATAATATCGGTATGCTTCTTAATTTCCCTTTTACTAATGTTGTTGATGCTGCTGATGCTAAAGATTTTACGTCTGACAAAACTGCAACAGCACGAATTATTGCTGTATCTGCTGGTATGATGACTAATTCTGAGTACTTCATCTTTTGAATATATTCAACACCGCGTGTTTTCTGAACCTCTGTCATTTGGCATTTTGTATGAAGTTGCTTCACCTCAAATATATACTACCCTTATTAATTCTGTTTGAACCTCTGTTTTGCCAAATTTATAGATTCCTTGTCCCAAATGAAAAGACATCATTTTTTTAGTAACAGTATTTCGCGTAAAAGAAAATGAAGCGAAAATAACTCCTTTATTACTTACATTATCCTTTGGACCCTGTGATGAACGAAGCGCTATCTCATTGCGAAACAACGATGATTTCCTCATTATCTTGATCCACGGCAAATGATTGATAACTTTGGAAATTACCATTTTATATTGGTAATATTCATGCATTAATATGTTTTGCAAGAGTGGGGTGTTTAGCAAGTATCTTCTCAAGTACTAGTTGTAGCATGATAACCGGGTTGGATTCGGATTTATGATATATAATAGTGACATAAACAGGGTTTATTGAATAATGACTCAAATGAAAAAAAAATAATAATTATGACTAATACGTGCGTGCATAAGATCCAGTTATTGGATAAATTAGCATAATCCACACGAACCTAATACTTATCATAAATGTGATAAGAAGTAAATGACCTGACGTAGTACAAGAACAAAGGTTAATGATTCACAGTAATTTCACATGAAAAGAATGATGTGTTAGGCTCAATAGTAACCATGATGTACTTGATTCATAGTAAAATTGACGATTTTACTCAAATAGCAAAATATGATTTTGCTCAAATAGTAAAATGATGTAAACATTGGACAGATATCATGCAATATATCTTTACATTCCCAAAACACTGTAACAATTCCCAAAATTAACCCACTGCTAAAAAATATGTATGGAGTTACACAAAACACTCCGTTCATTAGAATATTTAGCTATCATTCACACTGGTCAATAAAGCAGTCAGCATTAAAGGTAATCTCGACAACCATTCAATCACTTCGTCAAATAGGTAATTAGCGCCCACCAATCGGCCAGCAACGTCCGATCATCCGCTACTCAACCAGCCAAACTCTGTTCAATGGCCTCTACGGCTGCTATTCAGCTATCTGTGTAGTCAGCTCTATGGCTAATGTGGTCAGCTGCTACTCCATCAACTCTGATCAACTGAAAATGAAATCAAATAACCATGTACTAAGAATGACACAGGCATATACGATAAAATGCAATGACGTCATATACGGTAAACTATACAAATTACATTATCGGCACAACATTACAAAGCATTAAACATGTTCAGAAATGAACATAAATGTGTCATATAAGAATCTAATAGTACTAAACGTTTCTTAATACAATGCAATGTTATTGCCAATGTAGCGTTTCTCTTAAGTCACATACAAGAAAAGAAAATATTTGGATTATACTACGCAAGCCGGAACTACATAGAAAATATGCAGAAGATAAGCATACAGTTATAATAAACAATCGTTATAGCATATAATATACGTTCTAAATTAATAAATAACTCACATACATCTACAGCTGAAGATCTGCAAGTGCTCAAGTAGACTGCTGACTGACAAAACATCTGCGTAGTGTAATGTTTTCGTTGCTACGGTGAGGTATTTATACAAAGTTGATATAGCCCTACATCATCAGTGCGCTTGATGAATGTCGGTTTTTCCCGAACTCACTGTTTCAAAATATTGTAGAATAAACATAAATTACCCTCGGTCATTATTGTACACAAACAACTAAATCCGATTACTCGAATTTAATAATTAACGAATATATTTATACAATTCCGTTGTACTAGAAATTATAATAAGGCATTTATTTGTCACCAAAACTATATTTTATTGGACAATGATGTATGAAATTGTAGGTAAAAGAAATATCATTTATATTGTGACAATTTAGTGATAATAATTAAAAAATGTATATTCTATAATCTCAATATACATGCTTGTCATTATTGTGTTCATATGTGTCAATATTTCTTAATGTTTTCCTCTAGTAAGATGGTAGAATCCCAATGTTTGTATCCAGTACTGCTGATACCGTTTCTAGCAGGATTATCATATGGTAAGACATTTTGATGCTTTGCGTTTTTGGTATTATCTTTGATGCCTTGTATCTAACTAAGATCGGTTTAAACAAATTACATAGATTTATAAATAAATTTCTGTGTGGAAATGGGAAGTAATTATTCGAAGCCTCAGAAGCAATACAAAATTAAGGATAAGACAGTGTTTGATTGTCGATGAAAGAAGTTAACGGCGTACATACGTGAAAAACCGCAAGTGTTTCTATTTACTCAAACGAGATATAGAATGATAGAAAACTTCCTCCATTGAATGATTGTCGCTAGAATATTATGTGTGTGTGTGTGTATATATAT
>QKMX01044259.1:0-16716 GCA_003401595.1 Venustaconcha ellipsiformis
GTATGTATGTATGTATGTATGTATGTATGTATGTGAATGCTCATTAGTCTGTTTATATGCATGTTATGATTAATGCGATGGTAGTAGGAACAAACAATAAAGTAAACCATATTCTTTGGCTTTTGATGTTTATTTCATATGATTTGTATTAGCTTGGGTTACAGTCAAGCCAATGTTCTTAAAACTTTAAATTGACGGATTGGGAACAAGAATTAGGCGCAGCACCCTCTGCTTGACCTCTTGGATTATATAAGCTAAATACATGTTCAATACCTCTGATTAAGTTGTCTCTGCTTTTAACTCGTTTTGAATTGATTGCCATATCCGTTTCTCAAATTGCGAATATTACATTGACTTTTACCGAGGATTTTATTGTAATGGAAGATCCGATTACATCAAATTGCAGGTGCAGCTTCAACCTTGCCTCGTTTTGGGTAAGTTACAGGTTATGTTAATAAGATTAATTATCACGGAAAACAACTAGCGTATCCCCAAGGCGTATATATCACCAGTCTCAATTGGGTGCCATTAATTAATGATAATGTGTATCAGTGCGGAATAAAATGAAAAGGATACGTTGAAAACAGAACGACTGTATCCAGGTTAGTTGTGGATATGTCAAAAGGATACGTTGACAACATAATGACTGTATCCAGTTTAGGTGTGAATATGTCAACAGAGCATACGTATGTGTGTATAAAATATTCTAAAATGTACAATTTGAAAGTCATACAATATTTTATATCCCAAATAAACTTATTTATTTTATTTTAAGTTTTGATTGAAAAGGACAAATTTATTTGTTTGTAATATATTTTTTGTTAAAAGAAAAGACCATACATTGTCAACAAAGAGCACATAACAAAACAACAACACTAAATGAGTTACACACATATGACAAAAATAAACATGCACATGTGACGTGCGTGCGCACATGCTTATTCAATCTTGTTTCCGGAACCGAACATATATTTCTGGATCTTGTCAAAATGTTTGCAGTTCCTTCCGATTTCGAGCATGCCCAAGTTAAGAGAGTATTTTCCGTTCATGCATATGTTATTCGCACACTTCATCATTTGACTTACCTGTAAATAAAAATTAGCAAATTTAGCAAACATAAATTTTACAAATTCAAGTACAATGTTAAAGTCGTGTAGCATTGTAATACAAAACAGACTGGAACATAGAGAAGAGTACATATATATTAATGAATCAAATGATATTAGTGAAATATAGAAACCACATTTATTTAACGACGAATCGTGACACTAAAACAATCTCACACAAACTCACATACACACACGCACGCAAGAACATACACATGAAAATAATGTTGAAAACATAATGTTTCCGATTTCTTTCTGAATGGGGTCATGCTTGTAATTATTAAATTGTTTTCTGGATAATACTTACATGGGGTTCAGGTTTAAAAAAAAACAGCAAAAAACAACACAAAGCACTTTTTAAAAAGCGAAATCTTCTTTGGCCCAGGGTAAGAAGAAAATGATAATGATAATTAACACCTAGGTCGATTAAAACTTTTTCTCCGGTGTATCTAAAAGACAGCCACTTTTTGACATTTTTGCAACAAAATAGAGGGATTCAACGGATGTTGAAATCAAGGAAAACCCAGATGTATGAACGTTGTTCTTATATGAAAATGAAAATAAAATTGATCTTCGGACACTTCATGAAGTGGAATTTTTCAAACATAGAGAGTGAACGTGTATATTGTATTTAGTGCAGTGTAAAATGTATTATGTGCAGTGGCACCTTGTGCTAGTTTCGTTCTCAATAGATCAGTTATTCTCAAACCTTTTGGGCAACGACCCTACAAAACATATTTTTTTTCAACGTTTTGAAAAGCTTTGCCACCGTAAAAATAATCCTGGCTCCCTTCCGCGCCCCTTCAAAACGTCCTCGCTACCTCTGGATTGGGAACCACTGCAATAGATCCTCGAAGTTGGGTCTCTTTTGAGACGCTGACGTACATCAATAGATTTGCTAATAAGGAAAGCGCGCTTCCAAGAAAAGTATTATGTAAAACCAATGTACCGTATTTGGCGCCTTAACTATGGGAAACTTTCAGTTGCATCTGATGATGTCCAAATTTTATTTTCATTTTCATCTGGGTTTTCCTTGATTTCAGCTTTCGTTGAATCCTTCTGTTTTGTTGCAACTCTTGATCTTCGGTCTCAAGCTTTAGTGACACCTCCGGATTCGACAAATATTGATACCAGAAGAAAAAAAATCCTCATGTATAATCATTATATTGATACCGTACTACAAATCACATGTCAGGACTTCCGATTCATTTTGATGAAGTAAAAATCACGCTTGTATTATCGGTTCATTCTGATCAAACGATTAGCATGACATGAGAGAATAAAAGATCAAAAGTAATGATACGTTTGTTACTCAGACAAATAACGATAAATTCTATATCTAATGAATATCGTGTGTTTGATGTATTGGACTTCATTAACGATCTTATTTTCTGACACGTGAAGGAACGACGTTAGTGTCAAGAAGTAAAACATCAAAGGATTTGGAATTTCAGAATGCCTATAAGGGGCGGTGAAGATCACTATTGATGATGTGAACATGATAACATTACAATTATAATATCGAATTAGCATACATCTGAAAATACCAAAGTATATGCATCGTCTGTTTGCGAATTGGTTTTATAAAACATGATTTGCATGATGCCTCATTTTCATTTACAAGGATATAATATTCTTGCATAATCCGAAATACTAAATGTAAAAATGTAATTGGAAACTGATTTTCAGAATTTTTCAATTATTTAATTTACCAAGCACTGATGGATCTTAATTTAAAATCCCCAAATGTAACGGGTATGCTTTTTTTTTCTTTTTCTTCTTCTTATTGTCCGATCAGATAAAGTTTGATGTTTTCATGTAGCCTATTTGCATATTGAATATTTTATATATTTGATGACCCCCACCCCCACTCCCGAGCTTTACTTTCATACAATCTTCAAAGTTTTCATCTATAAAATTTCTTTAGAAACCACAAAATTAAAGAAAATTTCTTCACTATTAGAAGGTACTGATTTGTTTCTAAATGAAGTTTGATTAGATAGCTTTTTATTGTATCATCCATATGTTTAAGTTTAGTAAATTGGAAGTGCCGATCTTACTTATAAAACTCTGATCTTAAGCATGACGTGTGTTTCACTCTTGCAAAGTTACACTGAATATTTCTATAGCAAAGTCCTCCGTGCACGTGATTGATGAACATTAAGCTCAAACTTAAACTGAATTACCTCCAGGCCGGGCAAAGAGATTATACATTTATTTTTACTGAAGTCTGAGATATAATTTTTAATTACAACGAATCAAAAGTGATTATTCAAAGGAACGTTCTTTTTGCGATTTGTTGACATAAAATCTAAGTCTCAGAATTGGTTCCAAAGGTGTATGATCTTCAGATCTCGTGACAGACGCAGAACATTGATTACTTACAAAGCCTTCGTAGCAAACGTTGCAAATGAACAGACATGCGTCCACGGGATCAAACTGATCCAGGCTGAGAATAGGATAGACGGGTGATGACGTCACCAATCTCAGGCCCAGGATGACAGCAAATGCAAGGATATGTTGGTTTGCCATTATTTTTAAATACGAAAATTGCTCAGCTCCTGAAAATAGATTTTAGTCTCATTACTCTTTTTGTTTATGGAAAGTTGAAATTGAAGGAAATGTCATAGCATGAATTTTCATAATAATGACGATGTTGATGATATAAGCTTAATCTTTCTAAGGGTGTGTGAGATGGAGGGAGAGACAGAGAGGGAGAGAGGCATGAAGGGAGTTCCTGTAAATTAGTATATCAAACATCGAATTTCGTCTCTTGCCTCATGAAATATCGTTTCATTATTTGTTAAAAAGCCCGATTTGCAAATGCAATTGCGTTAGCTTGAGTTTTCACTGATCAGTGTGTCACGAATCAATGTCATAAAATATGCAACAGAAAGAAAGTGAAATCACAATTATATTAAAATGAACAGGCAATGTATTTGCCTACAATGCAAAATGAAAATTCAAAAGACACTTTCAATATTTTGATTTTTAAATTCCAAATTATCCTAAATGTCATATCACAAACTCTAAAAATATGGAATGTTCTGAATGAATTTAAATAGACTTAAATGTCCTAATAAAACACAATGATGCTTATCAGTTCTATGCGTTTAAATTCACGTTTTCACAAAAATATATACAGGAGAAAGTTGTCCAATAATATCTGATTGACAAAATCATTTGCCATGTAATATAAATAGTGTAGTCCTTTCTAGATTCCATTTATTTTAAAACTTGAAAAATCGACTTATTTCCTTTAAGATAATATTTCAGCTTTTAGGCCTATTAAATATGAAAGTGTTATCCCACCTCCCCCCCCCCCAAAAAANTTATCCCCCCCCCCCCCCCCCCAAAAAAAAATCGTAAGTAATTAATAGATCTTGGAGCGAATTCAACTCTGATTTATTGACTCCTTTCTAAGATGTACCAAAATAGTAATAGCTACTGGTAACATTGTAACGATATCAAGTCATCGTAAAAATACTACATTTTGCTGATGCAGCGGAAGTGTTTGCCTCTGTAGCAATACAATTTACCGTTGCAATGCTACTTTTATCACTCGTGTTGTTGCAACAAATTTTGTATCAATATAACGTCACAACGGTATTCACCTACCACTGTAACGATATTCGAATACCGATGTGATAGTACTTTTTGTTGTTGCAGCGGTTTATTTTATGTGTAACGATACATGTTGGTGTAGCAATGGTAATCAAAGCTATATTGTTACTTAATGCTGTCAAAGCGCAAAGAAATGAAAGTTTACCATTACAGAAGTAAGTTACCGTTACAACATAAACCTTTTAATTTAATAAAATAAACCGTTGCAACAAAACATTCTCTCATTTGCACTTGAATATCTCTGCAATCTTACATGGAACAATAATTGGAGACCATTGCAAGGATATTTTGATTTAGTTGTGACGTCGTTGTTTTGACCCTTTTTGTACATCATATCTATGAGATGCGATTTTCTTAGTTGTAACGCATTGCTACAATCCTAGTTAAATTTTAACTGTTGGATTGCTTTTATTTCATTATATGTTGTGCATTGACTAAATCTTGTTCCTTTTCTCATCAGTTTGTTGTCGTTATAGAATATTGTCCGATGAAATGTAAGTGCATGGCAGAAATGGTCTAATTTCTTATTCATCTCACGACTTGTTCATATAATATTTCCAATTTTGGTCTACTTGTTTTCTTGTCTCAGGATTAATTACTGAGCCGGAATAGATCAGTTTATCTGTCCAGGTCAATTACATATTATTTATTTATCTACGCAAATCAATCTACTTACAAAAGAATGCATCATTAGACATTTGTGTAGACACTGTCTGGATAATTTTTGTTAATTAATTTCCCCTACAGTGATAAAAGTGGTCATTTATATGCCTTGGATCCAGTCAAGCGCGTATTCACTTTATGTAAGAAAATTAGGCAAATTATTATTTTTTTAAATATCATGTGCATTCTTTAAAGTAAAATAATGATTTTAATTTACTTGAAATATGCGGGCATATATCTTTCTAGATTTCCTGTGTTTTGTCAGAGACATGTTTGTCTCGGAGTTATATTATTTGTAGAGATTTTTTGACCATTTTGGGCTTTAATGTTCAAATGTGGACTCCACAAAAACGGACAACATTCCAAAACATCTTTCTTGATAAAAAAATACAGTCTCGTTTAAAACGATGTATTAACCTGCCATCTTAACAGGTTAATGAAAATCTTTCTTTTTTATTTATCAGGACTCGAATCCTTCTCTCTTTTTTATAACGAAGTGGAACTTTTACGAAGAAAAACTGACAAATGTGCCTTTACTTTAAGAAATTCATTCAATATTCTTGGTTATGAAAATATTGCATAAAGGACCTGATTAATGTGCAGATTACCATGTTAAAATTCAAACCATCGTGTTGATCCCTTAAATACGTTTTATTACAGGAAGAAGTTAACTCCTGTACTTAGGATCAAAAAAGTTTCTAACGATCGTGAATATAACGAACCACGTCATACCTGTGAACAGCACGTCTACACAAACTGAAGATCTCCGAAAACTTATTTTTCTCAGTTCAAATGTCTTTTGATATGTGAAAAACCAATCTAAGGTACAGGATTTATCATCGTACAAAGAATATTGCTCTGACAATTTATTCAAACATATTGAGTAAAGTTGTCCATATCTTTCCCAGATTTCTTCTTAATCCAGTTTTCGTGACTGGCGAACGAAAACGAGACAACGATACGAAATTGATGAATTCTTCAGACAAGTAAACACTATGGCCATTGTTGTTGTGAGAATGTTTGGACAAGGCATAAAGGACAGCATAAGTTAAAAACTATTTATTTCGCTTAATAGAGATTAGATCTTTTCCAACTTCTTCACTGCTGCACCCACCTGCTTTATAAATCTGAAATCGTGTTTAGAAATTGATTGAGTGGGTACACGTCTGGGAAATCCCAATATTTGTATCCCCCTCATGCTAGATACAATAACTATTGTACTTGTGTACAAGAAGTGGTTCTTTAATAATCTGTGATACCTAATGTTAAGCATTTGAATTTCACTGACGTATAAAGTATTAGCAGTCTATGCAAAGACATTCCTACACATGAAGATAGTCATTAATTAACTGCTGTTTCATGGTGAAAATTTTTCGATTCTGTCTTTTTATTCCATCTTAAAGTCAATATCGCTTTAAATCAGCTTCGCACGAACAACATGAACTTCTTATTAATCATTAGTTTGAATTTCCGCTCTAGTAAGGGATACAAGTATCCGTCAGTATGGAAAATCATTTGAGCTTATTGTTGGCACTCGCAAAAAGCGTTTCCTTTTTCCGTGTTACCTACGGTGACAGTAATTTCCCTTAGTTCAAAGAATGATTTATTGACGTCGCAATTGATTCTTCGGTTAAGATCTGTACTGCGTGACATTTTCACATCGGCTTTAGTGTCCCGGAGAGATGGTACTCTTATTTTCCTCCAAACTATGCAGTCATGCTTCCAGATAATGTATAACTGACATGGGTTGATAGAATAGAGATTCAGTTACGTGTACTTGGTTGATTTGTTTGGCTCTATTGTGTAGGATAAACTTGTCACGAAGGTAACAGCTCCCCAAACCTGACTGCTATGTATATTTAATTTGTATCTGTTAGTTTTCTTCTTAGTGATTATGTGGTAGATATAATTGTATTTTCGACTCGACCTTTCTCCAAATTAAGTTCATTGTGTACCTGACCAGTCACATTCATTTTGTAAACAAATTAGACATAGCTGATATTTCTCTATGAGTGTGAATGAAATATTAGGATAATTATCAACGGAGATAAGTATATTTATTTGGGTCTGGGCCTAGGATATTGAAATTACCCAATGAAAAACCTGTTTTACCTGATGTTTCACATTTTCCTTATTATAATTTTAGTAACAGATTTTATCTTGTTGATAACTTAGAATATTCTAAAAATTAACGTTTGACCCTCTTCCTGGTTCTACTTTTGTGTCTTAGCTTTTTATATAATGTTGTTTATTTGAGAAGTACCAATTCTTGTATTTACCTCTGAGGCAGAATCGATCTTATTGTTGTGTTCAGTATTTATTCTGATGCTGAATTATTTATTTAAATTATGAATTTCATAATACATACAATGTCCTCATTTATAATATACTTGGACCTTCACCATTACTTTGGAATTATAGTGATTGCAGAAAAGAACATTATGCGATTATGTTATTGTGATATATTAAAAGATTATTGGCACACGTCATGATATAGTCACATTACCAGATTCGAGACAACAGGCACATTAATACTCTCAACATTGGAATTTATTTGAAATACCACTGGAATTTAGTAAGAACGTGATGAATTTGGACTTGCCATAAATCTTCTAGTATTATTTAGGATTTAATTCGAATTACTGTAATTTCGATTTAAAGTTTCACTTTGTATTCCAGAGAAAAAAATTATTTACTGAGTTTGACAAAACTTAGTTGTCACTTTTTTCTGTTACTCCAGACTGCTCCGGTGGTCTATTAGTTAGAGTGTCCGCCTCGGATGTGGGAGTTCGCGGGTTCGAACCAAGGCCGAGTCATACCAAAGACTTATAAAATGGTACCATCAGCTGCCTCGCTTAGCGTTCATCATTAAGAGATTAGTATTAGGAGTGGTTTCTTTGTTGTCAGGATAATGTATATATTGAGACTTGTTGTTCCAAGCGAATGCCTTCTTTTTATTTGGGTCAATTAATGAATGGTTTATGATTTTTATTGTACATCAATAGATCAGAATACTTTAACAAAAGCAATGATTATCTATACAAATAGAAACATTAGATATTGTGCATGTTGATGTTTATGTCAGTTTATATTTATGCACGTCAATAGTTTGGTTGTTTTTATAATAGGAATCCGTTTAGAACGACTAACATTGTATGTCTCGCACCTGCTGCGATTTCACGTTAAACTACAATCCATCCATATGCATTGGTATCTATTGTACTTTCGTTTGGCAATAGTCCCGGTCCTAGGATTACGAGGCCCAGGGCAGCAAGTGATGAGCGAGAAGCGCGGTGCCCAAAGGGGTTGCCTCGTTCGCCTTGCACTAGAGCCGGGCCTGCTTGGCAATAATTTCAAGCACTCTCTATCTGTGAAACTTATTAGCCTCTATGTTTTTTAAATTCATATGAGTTTCAGAACGTGTTTGAATCAGGATGGTGGTATATAGTTTGTTTGACAATCACCTACTTTTCATGTAATTACCTGAAATAAAACGAGCTAATTTGTGCAAAAATGGTAGCTTTTTTAAGCATCAAAAGTTACCCACATTAAAAGCCCGACCTTGCAAACAAAGTTACGCTCCTATTTTACTTCCCTCACCCGGTTTCAGCACATCGGTTCGAAAACTCCGGGTTATATGTTTAGTTACTACCGTTTGTGGTGGCTTCCGAATGGAAGCTGTTCCATGGCGTTAAATACACAAAGCGAGAACAGAATAAAATGTTTCTTAACCGTTCCATATTTCTGTCGGACAAAGTTTCACACAACATTGCCTTAAAGTTGGTAATACAGCGACCTTGATATAATATCTAGGTGCACTTTTTCATATCATGCATACATTGCAAAATCGATTCTAAACTGAGAATTATCAATCAGAATAAATAAATAATTTAAGGTTGGAGTAAATTCTACGGCTATTGCCAGTTTGGAACCAATAATACGCTATAATTCAAAGAAATTTCTGTCATATATTGTATAATACATTAGTTTTCGTGAAATGTGAAGCTTGCTTGATTGTGGCAAATTGTTCCTATTTAATTTATTTTAAAACATAGTTTTCTCCCTGCGTTTACCTTTTTCTTTTCAGAGGAATTCCAAAGTTACTTTTCTGAGTGCAAATCATTGCACAAATTATGAACTTGCACCTTTTGGTTCTTACCTGTATATCCTTGCGTATGACAACTACAAAAAAAAAATGGTTATACCTTTTGTTTCAGTAAAGAAATTTCAGCAGAAATATCGATAGTCTTCAATAACATAAACAAAGCTTAGTGTTATCGGCGATCAATCAAATTATTTTGGGAAACTAAGGATTAGGGTTCAGTAGTCGCCCAGGCCAGCCTATCTATGCTGCCTCATCGTGTAAACCAACAAACTGTCTAACAATTGTAGCAAAAAGACCACTTACCTTAGAAAATCAAGACCGTTTAAAAGTTCTTTCGATCGAGATAAAATTGAAATTAAAGAGATCAGAATGACTTGGGCTTATATATGCTAAGTTTCACTTAAGGCGCATGCGTTGATGAAGCTGAACAATTAGAGTGAATCAGAAACTAAGACTCTAAATGCGCATATATCATCTGTGTGCTGGCGTGTAGAATCTCAGTCTATAATTACTTGAATGGTATAAATGTCACTATGCATCAAAGGAATTTATAGGTATTGATGGCAGGGACTACGCGGATGTAACATCAAAATTCGCTATTGATAAATATTTATTTGAATGTCTCAAGAGTGAGTAAATGAAAACAAATCTTAGCAAAAAGATGCAAACCAACCAGTTTAGCAATATTCAGATTAGCAGATTTATAAAATAAAAATTAATTAATATTGTTAATACTGCATCAGTATGAAGCAATAACGAAATCAATAAAAATAGGGTATTGAAATATTACTGAAAAAAATGATGGATATTGCCAGAAATGCCTATTATCAGATATTTTAACATTTTTGTTTTGGCAGGAAACGTTGACAGTAACATATAGACTCGAAACCAACAAGTTCAGTAAAATGTTCTGTCACATGTCCAAATGTTCGGAATGAATTGAAATAATCCTGAATGTGATGATACCGAGGTAGCTATAGTCTTGAAAGTTGATGTTCCAACAGTCAAGATGTATCAGAACGATATAATCCAGAATATCTTTGAATCAATTTACAAAAGTCCCAATGTGATGTTTTTGTCCAAAATGTCATGGACCACTTTGAAATTCCAATGAATAATTTAAATAAATGAGTATTATCAAATTATATCTGAATACAACAGTACATAATTCCACAGATTGAACATAAAGGCAAAATTAATAATTGTTCACCACAAGCCCTTTTAGATGCATCCCCACCTGATTTATTCCGCAATAGCATTTTCTAATAAACATATCAAATCATTATTAAACTGGCTTTTGTAAAATAACAAAAAGGTGAACAAAGTCAGTTCTATAACCCAGATTTTCAGTAAATAACATATTTATGACTTTCAAAAATGTCAAACTTTAGGTACATACCAAAACTCAATCATCGATCATGGACAAAGGTTAAGCATGCCATGCAAATTAAATGTACATAACAAGTTAGAAGCTGTCACACCTGCACTGAGGAGTGAAATATTGGCAAGCATTAAACCAAAGGAGGAAATACGGCAGCGGTTGTATTAATACGGAAATCCACGAACCTACCACTATCGATCATTTTAGTTTGAGCATTTGTCTTGGAAAAGGAACTGTTAGTCATACAACAGGAAACCAATAGAAGAAGGGCAGAAAATAGACAAAGGTAACTGAGGTTCCTGCTAGTGTTTGAGAAAAGTGACCTAAATGTTCTAATCAAACAAAAATTTAACATACTGGTGCTGATAGATATTTAGATAGGTGGGTATGGAGAACACGCGGACACACACACACACACGCACACGCACACATAATCACACACACACACACACACACAAACACACACGGGACATGGGTTTGTTCAATTTCTTTCTTATAGTTCCTAAGCTTTTGTCGATAAGCCTCCTGTACCAACTCATAACCCTTCAAAATACATTCCTTACAGAGATCATAATCAGCACGTTGCTGTACTGATAAGAAAGCATAGATGTCTTGGGATTTGCCAAAAAGTGCACTCTGTAATAATATAGTCCAATGCTCTCTTGGCCATTTTGAATTTTCAGCAAATGTTAAAAATGAGAAAAATATTTATCTACTTCTTGTCTTTAAAAGTGGGGTACTGACCTAATATTTTTAGTAACATCAGAACTTGAATTTGTTTTTAAGTGAGGATGTGCATTTCACATGACAGCTTTAATTCTTTAAACTGAAATTCATTTTCATCCTTTTATCTTTCACTCTGCACTTCTCATTTTCTCTCTCTTTCTTCTTTCTGCAACTGTATCTTCCTCTCTTTCGTCTATATATAATTGCTTTTGTCTTTGTTCTTTCCGAAGTTCAAGCTTTCTTAACTCTATCATATTCTTGTAATTTAATTGTAATTCCATAACTTTTAAATTAGAGCCAGATGGAGACTGGCTAATCAAATCAAAATCACTTTTATCCAAAACATTTTGTTACACTAAATAATGGACCAAAAGAACTTTTTATTTCTAGCTTCGTTAAAAAAAGCATTTTCTCTGAAAGGTCATATTTTCTGGCAAGCTGCAGCAATTCAACCTTCTTCAAGTAGTCTAACTGAGAAGGATTTGAAATAAAGTTCTCCATTTCAGACGACATTGTAAAAACTTGTTGGTTTCACTGTAAAATTCAAAAATGTAAATTAATAACTGGGTCCTAAAAGATTCCAAACAAGATAAATTTAAATTTAAAACACAAAGTTGTATTATATTTTAAAGAGAAATTGGCATTCCAAGGAGCAGCCTCCAATTCTCTGTTACGACTGTGTGGTCTTAAAATATGTAACAGAAAAGATTGAAAAGCAAGATACAATTGTCGTTATAATTGGAAGACCTGCTACTAAAATTTCAATATAAAATGCTCTAATCAACAGAGGTATACCCGACATATCATTTCTACTGTTTTAATCCGAGACTGATATAAACATAATTACAAAACTAAAATTATTGATTCAGGTCAGGTAGACAATCAAATTGATTTTGGACAAGGCTAGGTCCAAAATATAATTATTCATTGCATATAAGGAATATAAAAACTAACAAACATTGTAAAATAAATATACATAATATAGACCCTTCTTTAAGAATTTTATCTCTTGAGATAGTTTCAACTGACAAAAGAAGTACTGACCAATTTCGTCTAGAAAACTTCGCGAAATAAAAGGCGTTTTAAGGTTACTGGATATGAAA
Organism: Venustaconcha ellipsiformis; assembly: GCA_003401595.1. Classification (NCBI taxonomy): domain Eukaryota; kingdom Metazoa; phylum Mollusca; class Bivalvia; order Unionida; family Unionidae; genus Venustaconcha; species Venustaconcha ellipsiformis. Next base: position 12,709 of record QKMX01044259.1, read on the forward strand.
AGCACGTGGAATGTTGATCAGTTTTATTAATATTTTGTACTAAATGAACGATTGCTTAGAGGACTTTGACTTCAACGTCTCTTGGACAATTTCTATATTTGGTCATAATGTCCACTCCTTAAAGAGTTTCTGCATGAAGTCTTGTATGAACATTTCATCTCTAAGGATATTTTCGGCCAACAAAAATAAGTCTTGAAGAAAGTTTCGCGTGGAATCATCGTAATAAGTCTCAGCTTAAGCTACCGGCTCTATGAAAAAAGCACGTTTAATACTGATTTATTACATTAATATTTTGTGCCAACTGAACCTCTACTTAGGGGATTGTTTATTTAAAAGACTCTTGGAGAGTTTCTGTATTTAGCTCTAACGTCCCCTCTTTGAAGAGTTTTACTCTGACCTTTCTTTGTGAAATTTATCACTAGTGGTATTGTGTGACCCTCATTAAAAGTCTTGACGAATTTCATTATTAGGAAAAAGCAAAACATCTCGCAGAATACAAACACTGAGACGAAGAACGCCGTGAATATGGATCACTAAAGATATTTTGTACAAACTGAACTCCTACCTAAATGATTTTGAACTCAACCCATTTCATAGTTCATAGGAAGGGATCTATTACGACAAATGTCAAAGCTTATTGAAATTAGCAGAGCAAATTTTCGAGAAATATCTTTCGAAATATGAGATTGGATGGCTTACAACACAGACTGCAAAAAGGAATAAATCTTAGATACACACATAGGTGCTAACATCACTCACTGAGCTCAGAACAGCCGCGGTATTATGCGATATACATTGCAACACCTCAAGAACGATTCTTTCTAAAAATGGTGCATAGAGAGCTGGCCTTAAATGTTAGACTGGTTGGTCAGGACGTATGTTTCAAACGATCACACAGGGTTAATAGCACAGCGCGTCCCACCTTGGAGAGACACATACAAATACCGTACCGGGTCCAATGCGTCAATGTGTGGCCTCATTAACCTGGGAATGCGCTCTGCAGGCTCCACATGCGGCTAACGAATGATGCCGACCGGCCTTGTCTTTACAGGAAACTGTATCCCCCCCCCCCCTTCAAGAAACCACTAGGCGCCGAGCCCACTCAACGCTGAGTCCCACCAATTCGATCTCTAAAGGCAGGACAGTAACAGCTCCTGCGAGGACTGGTGCACAAGGTAGCTCTCACTCATGATGCCATTGACCTGTTGCCGAATACCCTGTGACCTGTGGACGCAGGCCTCACCCTGACGTACGCGAATACCGCGCTTAACCAGGTGCTGCGACATAGCGTCAATAAAACCATGTTCATGATCGAATTCAGCAGATTTACTCTCCAGGGAGACTCCCACATATAGATTCGCGTCCGTTCGTTTGCAAGCCCGAAAGTCTTTATGTAGGACAAAGGCTCTGTCGTCTTGTAGAGTCTTGCGACCTCAACCCCAGTAAGGTCATACTTGTCCAAATGTACCGTAAATTATTTTGGAGTCGAAAAATAAATCGGCCTCTTGCACATCGTTAGGGCTGAAGCGTTAAAATTCGAACAGGTTGACGTACCCAGGCTAATAAAAAATAACCTGTGCATTTTGGAGTATGCCCAGGGTGTGAAATTGCTTCATGGACCTGAATGATTCATTGGCCTTAAGGCTGCTTTCAATTCCGTGGAACAAATTGTTTCGACAGCCAGTCAGGGTCTGAGTGCTCCTGATCGACCTGTTGATCAGCGGGAAGACAGTTTAAACCCAAACTCCTGACGCGTATGATGAAATGGAATGAACTGCACATGGCTGCGTCAAGTACCGCCGACCAGAAATTATATGACGTGCTGAGAAAATTAGCAACATATGCATTTCAAAAATAAACTGCAGCTGGGGAGCTATAGTCTAAGACTCAATGTCATTTATCTTTAACATCGACGCGACGCCTAGCACCGACGACCTGTGATGAGGCAAAAGAAAATACTATTTACAACGACGTGATGCTGAAGACACACAAACCCCCACCAGTCACCTCATCCTATCGAGGTACAAAGACATTGACTTGGTGTATCTAACCCCACTATATAGTCCAGGATAATTATCTCAGTTTGTGAGTCAAGGTAACAAACTTCAAAAAATGCATTTGTGTGCAACGGTTTTATACAAGGTAACTTAAGCATCGTACTAAAAGTTTAGGGAAATTTTTGTGGAAGTATTGAAAATTTACATTATAATGTCATGTGCATTGTATACGTATATACATATCAGCCAGTACAGAAATCTCTACCAGCAGTCACTGATGCATTGACTTCAAACTACTTTTGAAATTCAAATTTAATTGGATGTATGCTTAGTGCTTTAATGATATCCTGAGAACACAGCTAAAAATATAACAATTTATATATGTCTAATACTATTATGATAAAGAGAAATAGATTGCCAGAGATCCTAAGTTTAAAAACTGATCATCTTTGTTTGTAATATTTTTTTAATCAGATTGTAATAGCACATAAATATTAAATATTACTTAACATCAATATAATGCTTACTCTTTTAAAGCAGCTAATAGAAAATATTATTTACTGGAAACTTTAACAAATCAATAATGTGGAACGAGTACAAATACTACACTGTCGGCGGCAGGGTCAGTTGTAAATATTTGCAAATTATCAAACGTAATATCGCAACTTTTATTGTTTAAGAATTACTTGTAGTAGTGACATATAAAAAAGTTGCTAACATGTCAGTCGTCATAATCGTCTGTCTCTTCCATATCGCAACTCGTGGAAGGGGCGTTGGTGTAAGCTGAACCTGGACATTCGCAGTAGGTAGGAGAACATTCAAGATTATGTTTGTACCTTTAGCTCTGCTACAGTCAGTCTTACAGTTGCGTCTGATCATCTCCAGCTGGCTGCTTGGTGCTGGTTGGCCATCATTGGCCACAGGAAGAAGAACTCTTTGGACTTCTTTTCAACCCCACTTAATGGGATCTAATTTATCATTACCTTGCCAGACTTGAACTTGACAGTAGTCACTGGCCGAGTGGTACATGGTTGAAGCAGATGCAGTAGGCAGTAACCTCAACTGGACAAATGTTGAGGTATTCATTACCTTCTCACATAAACGATGACAATGAAGGTATCATTTGATTTACCACTGTTAACATCCAGCCAAAACAATATCATCTGATCTTCTCGAGTCCAACACCTTTAAAAATTCCGTACAGTTGGGTGGTAGAGCATGAATGAGGGAGAGAGTTTTTGAAGGTTGCCACGCATAAGGAAGTCTTGGTTCTCTTGATGTTCCATATTCGGACTTTCCTTGGGGTACGCTTAAGTTACTACTGCTATGTCTCTGCTTCCCATGATAGTATGATAACAAAGGAGCTCAAGTATATCAATGCAGTCAGCTACAATTATTACATCTCTTCAGTGGCTGCAGAAATTGCAATCTGCACAATAAAAGCATCGGCATATCCCGGTGTATGTTTGATGTCACATCCAGCTTTTTCAAGACATTTCTCCCAGCATGCATATGAACGTTGTTTGTTCTCATTTTTTATGAAGCAAACAATCTTGGTTACAATGAGCATTGTCATTGCGCCACAGTAAATCTATATAGTTGTACCTGTTGTTGCTATTTTCACATGTTTCACATCTTTCACTGATGCAACCTCGTTGTAACCTTCAAAATAACACTCAACTTCTCCAAAACGTTCTTGTTGCGTAGTGCACATGCAAATTTAAGAACAGAGCCGTTATCTCAAGGAAAACTATACAGAAAAGCTTCTCCATCAAAGAACTACAATGGAAGATGCATTTTGACTGTCTTGTACTCTTGAATCTTCTCGAAGGAATATTTGTTTATGTCCTAGTCCTTCATAGGTTTCATTCACTTTTGTCCAATGGCTGCTTCAGCATCCACTTTTACCATTTCCTGTGCTACCAATCATGAGACTATGCTGCGGAGAGACAGATCTTCACAAATGGATACCTGCGGGAGGTCGTGGGTTCGATCCCCGGTCGAGTCATAC
>QKMX01044291.1:0-10568 GCA_003401595.1 Venustaconcha ellipsiformis
ATTTCAGTAGACATTCAATTTTAGGAAATGTATTCAATATTTTAAAAAATATTATTAACGATATAAAAAGACGTGTTAAAGTGTTAGAATAAATCGTAGATAAAGCTGGACAATCGTTACGAGATGGTTAACCTTTCTGACTTTATTCATTGGAAACTCAGGTACCATTCTCTTCCTCCCTGCTCTTTTGTTCTCCAGAAGTGAGGAATATGCAATAATTTACTGATGCTGAACATTTAGTTCCCAAAGACCACCATATGTCAACAACGGATGTAGGTCTATACCCTCTATATGCTTGTAGACTCTCGAGAAACCGAGTAGTACAGTCCTAATGTCCAAGGCATATAATCACCAAGCTTTTCCGCAGATACGAACAGATAACTCCGTTGTTTATATATAATGTTATATATAATACATTATCTATGCTCGTAATATGTTTATTGTGAAGGCAAGGTAACAAGATTAATTGTACAATTTTCTTTTTTGTGCTTCTCTATAGCAATTATCATTCTGAAATTTATTGTAACTGTGTTAATAACTGTTTGAAATTTCGGTTACTGATATAGGTGATGGACTTGTATCCCCCATGACATTTGCCTATTAAAAAAAATCACACGTGCGTGCAAGAAAATAAGATGTGAACGATTCGTATTTTTGGTACTATACGTTACTGATTGCTCACCACTCTAAAGGTTATTTATCATTGCTCTCATTGGACTCAATTTGCCACTGAAAGCTACGATGTACAAATTTGATAAAGATTTGCGCATCTGCATGAAGCGAGGTTAAAATGCATCAACACCGTTTCCGACAGCAACGAAAATAAGTCGACCATTTATTTTATAAATCTTTACCTTCATTTCCATCGCTGTATAGTATGCTTGTAAATATGCTTGGTGAAGATACTGTTCGTGCGATTAGTATTGTAGCATTAGTATTATTAACATAAACTCACCTGAAAGTTCAGGGCCTTTTTTATTTGCAATACGCTTCACAGTCTCACATTACCATCTGGAAATATTCAAGTTAAACGTTGCATTTTTTCCAATTTAATCTTTAAAAGCACACAATCTCAAATCAGTGAATACCATACCGGTTGAAAAAACAAACCAAAAAATGTTTTCGTGACTACATATTTAACATCCATATTCGATGCTCACAGTTGTCTAATTCACAACTAACATGCTGGCTAGGATCAGTAACAAGAACTATCCAACAGGTAAATTAGGTCAAATCCGCTTGGTATAAAACCTGTTCTGATCCACATCAGCTCTTCGTTGGGTTTATGAAAGTCCACATAAAATGTTAATTGACATTTTGTATAATGTAAGCATACTTTAACGTAAAATCATTATGTGTTTTGTAGGATTAGTGAAAACACAAGGTTCAGGTAACGGATTATGAGCAAGATGATTGCATATTGGCCTGTCCTGACGAGTTGCATAATTACATCTGAAAAAAATGATACACGACTTTACCTTCCTCGTGTGAACTAATCAAAACTTTAAGGAGCCATTCAATTCCACAAGAGTCGTAATATAATGCACGATTGATGTCACCGGTAAATGTCCTGATGTTAACAGTTCACGTGAGTAGCACCATCGATGCCAGTTCAGTTCGCATAAAGACACAAGGACAACGTTTAATTACTTTAATCGCAAGTAAATCTCATATTCGTTAATGGACACTTGGACTTGAGAAAGTTGTACCAGGTAGTAGAAACCCTTTGGTGGTATTTTGAGACTGGTTACTGGTAACAGAAGGACTTATCGTCTACTATAGACTATGCGCGTCTACAGGCAATGGTCTTTGGATCGTCATTGCAGTCGCAACTGCTAGCTGCATCGGAGTGGCCAAGTGGAGTGGAAATATTACACGTGTCTTTTGCAGTTAAATTACCAGAGGTGTGAATAAGTTTATTGCTACGGAATTACAATAGAAACATCGGCTGGACCTGCCCATACATATGCGTTAAAATGAATGTCAACCGTGGATAGCATGAACATTTATAAATGGTCTAACAAAATTAATAAACTGTGTGTCACGTACGAAAATCTTATTAGGAAATTTGCTTTGTTAATGTTTTGTTGCTAGTCCTTATACAATCATGGTTTGCGCTATTCAGGAGCAATATGATTATTTGCGTCTTCAAATGTCTTCGCAGAGAAACTTAATTTACCCCATGGGTTGTCAAATATCATGTTAGTACTCACGTGGTGATTATTTTGGTTTGTATTTTCAATCGACTCCGTAGATACTATCTCCTTCCTGTTGACATTTTCCAACCATGTCTAAGAAAGCCTCACATGGATCAAAAAGATTCTGACCTGTCCTGCAGTTGCAGTTATGTTAGTATTGTTAGATAATGTCACATAGTACGAATAATATTGAAATTAAGGTCAATTGCTAATGTACAGTTGTATTGAAAAGTTTCCACGGAGATATCTAACATATCCACGTCATGGTCCAGAGGAGTACAAGGAAAAATTCGTCAATCTAGGATCGTGACATGGAATATTACACTGGTGCCGCGGTAATACCTGATAATAAATTACCCGATTCCGCATTTTAATGGTAACCCATGCATTATGTAACAATATGAAGCTATGCATATCACCCCAGATCAACGTTTATAACTACCACATTTTAAATTGGTTTGCATCATTAATGTTAATTACAGGTGAGTTATGATATTAAAAGCTCAAAAGCCATATGTCATCTGGAATGTTTTCAGGACAACCGATTAGTGTTCTTACATCCTAAAAAGATTCAATAGAATTGTTAGAACCGAGTGTGGGTTCATATGTACGTATAAATAATTAGAGTCTCTTCTAGCCACCAATGTTAAGTTGAATATTATTTCAGGTTGCGTCAATGTCTGTGAAATTTCAAATGACTTATTTGCAGCAAAAAACACTTTATGGACGGGATCGGATATTAGGCCAACTCTAAAAAGGTTGCCTTGATGTTTGTGTAATCCTAAATGTACGAGACTCCCCAACGATAATGAACGTATAAAAAGTCCCATGATAATCTACTTCTAGTTTTCTTGATGAGATGGTAATCATGGAGCTAATGGTTGGCGTTGTATTTGCAACAGCATATTTCATAGCAGCATTATACAATTTTTGGAACCACGCATAATCTCATTCGCCTTAGAAATTAACATCAGTGTTGTAACTGACATCAACAATGTCTTCAATAAATTCATGATTGAACATATTTTTGGCGAGAAATCGTTGACAAATGTATGCTTCCTCCTTAATGATTCATGTTACTTTGTAATCTGACTTAAGTAGTGTTTCAAACCGATTCGCATGGTCTACCGAGGGATGTTCGTTCGGAGTTTTCCCAAAGTCCTGGATACATATTCGGGTTAATACGAATTGTGTGGTGAATTTTTAAATTTGTGTTTTGTGAGTGCATATATAGTTTGTACAGTTTCAAGTATTTTGCCCATCATCCTAGCATAATTTTTGTTTGTTCTTACATGCATTAAATGCTATTATGATTTTACCGCTCATCATTGTCCTTTCTAGCAAACTCAGTTAGTAGTAGTTTTATCCATAGCTTTATCAAGTGTCTTTGATAGCTTTTATTTATTTGGTTACCTTACGAATTGTCGGTCTTGTAAAGATCAACATGTACAAGATTTCTGCCGCTCTGGTTCATTAAATTATTGGGACGGTATTGTCATCTGCCATCGTTGCTTGGGTGGAATATAGCTTCCTATCAATAACATATCTAACGCCTTCATAAACTTCATAAACTACATGTGTGCCTATTGCAATACCACCAACTTTTTTATATACAATTTTCAGATACATTCTTTGGAATTGAAAATTATCAATGAACAGGAAATATTCACCACCTTGAACTAACCTTTATTAAACGTATTCATGGCTTCGATGCGCGTATCCGTATTCATCTATATACAAAGAGACATACAAACTTCATGGTACCCGTTGAACATTCGTACGACACTTTTGCCACTACACACACTACATCTGATTTCGAATGTGCTCCATATACATTAAGTAAAATTGTGTCGGATTTGGTTACAATAGTACACTGATATGGTGATAACCAATCGCTCGGTTCTCACAACACTTTAGGTGTCAGCCGATAATCGTTACGAGTGTATAGAGGCTCATCAGTGTATACTAGATCAATTGTAAGGATATATATGTTGTCACTACTACTGTTTCACTATTATTCGTGTTTGCGAATTTAAATGCACGCAGGACTAATCCACTAAACCGACCAACGGGCAATGGCTCCGTCAATGTCATTTCAAGAAGAGAATTGATTTAAGAACGTATGAAAATGTTTGAGTCAATGGGATCATACTCATCTATCTTTTGGTTTTTTGTTGCATCAGTGTTGCCTTTATATTCCACCACGAGGATGCCTGTCAATATCATTAAAAAAATTCAAGTCGACTGTGGTTTTAGATAAAAGTACATCCAAAGCCTTTCTCGGTGATGATCAGTATTTTGCATGGTTTAACGTCTACCCTCGCATATCATATCCTGAATAGCATCAAACAAATCCGTGTGTGCCTACTCTATACGCACCAGTGATGTGTCAGTGATCATGAACTTTGAAATCGGTGAAGGACTATATAGTCGTCTCATCGAAAACACCACGATCTAGCAAACAGCAATTTTTGTTGTATTAGCTTGGTCCTGTTAGTTCAAAATCCTCATATATAATATAGGGTACGTTTGGTTTGTTTTTCTTTTACATCACCAGAAACTTTAGGGTCTTTTTTCCGGGTTCTGGTATAATCGTACGCTGCTGATTTTTACTTATTCCACGACAGTAAACATTATGTCAGAGAGCAAGTCTTGTGTGCTAGATTTTGATGCCACGTTTGCATCGCTATGTCTTACCCTATTATTGGCAGTGTTGGCTAAACAACCAGCAAAGATTATGTATCGATACATAATGAGATACCAACGCAGAGCCAATCATATCACTCAGCAGCAGCAGACCAATCTGTTTCTCGTCGCTGTCTCCCAAGTGAACATATTAACAGTAATACCCGGTCTAAGTGTTTCAAACTCGTTACAGCGGACCTTAGTAACCTGCACCAAAAATTCATTATCAATAAAAAAACTGACCTCAACAATATGATGTCTGTGTTTCTGTGTTGGCCAATTCTGTTACTCACGATGCTATAAAACAAAACAAATCGAAACCAATACTTTTAGTAAAATCAACAACAACGTATTTCTTTACTATATACAATTAACTTGAAAACGAAGCTTATATTTGAGAATTAAATCCCACATTATCAAACATGTCACAGAATCAAACTTAACTGATGTTCTGATTGAATTACAACATTTCTGAATGTTATGATGTACCACAATATTGCAGCCTTGCTTAATATAATAGCTGCAATAAGACGATATTTTTGTGTTCATATCTGAAAAACGCCACTGAGTAACCACTGACCCAAAGGGGATATACGGTCAAACATTCTCACAAATCCCCTTTGTCTGTGGAGTATTCATGAGAGGGTCAAGACTTTATATTGTTCGCATGGTTATCGACTTTGTATTAAATATACTGGCCGCCATGTGTGACTTAACTTGTGCTAAGCAATGGCGTTAAACTCAAAAGCAACAACATCTACGAACGTTGCGCCATTGTATACCATGGTGATTCTGTAATACAGATATATGTCGGCCACATACATAGTATCAAATGTTCTTTACCTGCATAGCATAGTCTCTACCATAGAAAACATGAACACTAAATCTTGGAGATCAATAATCATGTTTCTGTAGCAGGCAGGCAAATGGTTTAGTATCGTGATTATTAATAAGAATGGCCAGACTGAAAACATTACCTAACGAGCGCTGATGCTGATGATAATGTTTAATAAACTACCATGAAAACCCTATTATCAGACTGCATTGATGGGCATTATATTAGAAGTCCGATAATAGGGGTTTTCTTGGTTACTGCTATTGGTCACGGCACTCTACACGCTGTGACTTTGTCGTATTGCATTGTCACATATCGACCACTTTCACTGATTACAATCCACTACACATAGATAGATTGTGGCTTAGAACAATGCATGCCAAGATGATAGGGGATAGATGGCAGTGCCTTATATCAGTACCTAAAATCTAAACCTGTCATACACTATTGTTTTCATATTCTTGTGTATCAGTTTGTCTTTAAGTATGTCTGTATTTAGGCTTGACTACAAGTCGTCAGCATAGGAAAACTCTGAAAGTTTCTGCTGAATAGGGCAGATGATTCATTTACGTCGAAGACAGTATACTTCGATGCGGGGCACTAGTCTAGAAAGGGGAAGGCAATCACGTTCGGATTGCAGCTGTCATGATACCTATTGTTGTAACAAAGTGATACACATTGTTATGAATTTAAGTTATATTAATTCAGTAAATTTTGCACAGCTTGCGCCTTCAATATCAGTAGAACAAATTATGCCGATACTCGACGTCTTTTCGGTAGAATCCGTTGAATCAAAGAGTGCATACTCCTCCAACACGTTATAATATTCGGTATGACTCATGACTGTGGATTGGTTCTCTCTTATTTCTCTATAACTGATATTCTTACCCGGATAGTTTTTTTTTTTCTTCCATCACATATACCTATCTTTGTCATTATATCTCCGGAATCAGGCTGAAGTACAAATATTGACTCCCGTTAAGAGCTTAAACTATCACATCCAAGGGAACGTTTTAATTAAATTTGCTACCAGCGTGACTTTTAAAGCAATGCATTGACTCGAACATTAGTTTCAAACATATATTTTCGACCTTTCTCCTCAAAGCAGCACATGATAAGACAATATCAGAATATTCCTTATTGAAACATTGAATAAACGGTCAAAGAAACCAGATTAGAACATTTGCAGCTTAGTAAGAGTGTCGCAAAGTATTAATTATATCATACTGTATCCATTGGCCACGGTATAACTTACATATTATATGTCTATGATAGAAAATGCGTTCTTAGCTTCACCCTAAGAAAAGCTTGGCTGAATGATTGTCAAAACCTAACTTATTTGTTCATAAGACATCCACTAAAATATCGTATTATTGGTGGCTTCCTTCACAAAAATGCTTCGTCCACAGAGTTCAGATATCAAATTACATAGATGCTAGGTATTAAATAAATTGTTTATTTAGTTTCTTGATTTTTTTTAGATCTATTTGGTGTGATTTTCACATTACACGTTCCACTCAAATTCTCAAAAGTAATTTGTCTTGCAACTATATTTCTTCTAGAAATGCAACGTGTCAAACTTACGTTACAGATGTATAAAACTCGCAGAAGGTTATGATCAAAGCCACCTGAAATATTCTTTTCAATACACTTTTCTAAACTTTGTGTAGGTGGAGTTCATAGCAATTGTGTGAATTCCATCTCAATCAGGTATACTGTTGTTATGCTTCTATTATCCCTGAATAGCAAAGAGAATCAGGTAGACGTTGGTTCAAATGTATTTCTTGCATATTCAAACAAAACTGTTTTGTCGATATGACACAAGTACTGCTTCCAATAGATGAATGTATGATACCGCCTTATCCAGGACAACGTAACAAATAACAGCAGCACTTGGTAATGCTTCAACATGTAGTAAACGACATGATATTAGGGACCTATCAAATTTGTTGAAGGTAGGCTACTGTGGCAACAATTTTCTTCAATGACAACCTACTGCATAAGCACTAATTTCTTTAGTTATTATGCCGACTTTTGCTAACAATATTCATTTGGTAATTCACAAACATTCTTGTACCAGTACGAATATATTTGACATGAAGCAACTTCATTTTGGATATTTTTATATGGTCTACAGCTCCTTTTCTGTTGGTCACCTTTTATTATTTTGACCATAGTTATTACAGATAACAAAAGGTCCTTATAACATCTTCATCACCTGATCAAGTCTACCTACAGTCGTATTAAATTTTCTAACTTGTGGTATTTGTTCCATTGCTAATATTCAATGTATTTGCAGACTCTTTTGGTACGTTGACGTTTGTCTTTTCTAAATATAATATTTCAACATGATCGCTTGTTATATAGTCTTGTAAATGTTCGTTGCTTTCTTGCTAAAATCGAATGACAGGAGGTAGCAACATGTTGCTTCTTGTATATTTAGCTATTTCCAGGTAGTCTCTATACCGTTTACGAGAAAACCACATGTGATACACTTTTTATTCCTATATTAATATATTTGGTTTTACGTATCCTAAAATATAGTAGCAAGTGCAAGTTGTTAGGTATACAAACGTTATTATCAATTGTAATGTAGAAAACCATAACACGAATCTGACAAAGCAATCGTAGATTTAACACAATCTAATTTGTTTGTGCTATTTATTTATACCTCTACTTCATAAACTTGTTTAAGGCATGCTCTGGTTTTGTGTAGAGATACGGTACAACCATTACTGGATAAATTTTGGTATACATCGCCTCAAACACAAAACAATTAAAGACCAAGGAGATGCTTGATTCATTTTCCATTGAAGAGTCTAAAGAAAATATATGCTTTTAAGATGAATCATTATCTCGAAAGAGAGAGATCCATGTTTCTTGGCCCTCAATTAGGTTACTTGTATTTTGAAGTAAACAATCGATGTACGTTGAGTATATCGTAATCAGCATCACATACAGAAGCTGCAAACTAATCGACTAATGTCACATTCTGGTGGGTGGGTGGGTAGTTAGGTGGGTAGGTGGGTAGGTAGGTGGGTAGGTGGGTAGGTAGGTGGGTAGGTGGGTGGGTAGGTGGGTAGATGGATACGTTAGTAGGTGGGTAGGTAGGTGGGTATGTGGGTATGTGGGTATGTGTGTGGGTATGTGGCTATGTGTGTGGGTATGTGTGTGTTACAGCAGAAAAAGAATAATGGGACACGATATAGTTTAACTTGTTCACATGTGTTGCATGTTATGAACAACCTCTATCTAGCAATACAATATTTCTTTTTTGTTGCATTGCAAATCTCTGCATATCTTACTCGGTCGTCACGCATTTCATGTGCATGAAATTATGCGTCATGAAGTATTGTTGAGTCTTACATATCTTTAAATTACAATACGGGCATATCGAGATATGTAACACAGGGAAATGCGATACATATCGCCTTAAAATACTTGTATTTAAAGCAAAACTATTACCTCAGTGGAGGTTTATCCCTTATTCCAAAATAAGACAAAAATGCTAACATTTGATCCCACAAGAAACGCACGGTTTACTTTGTACGAGCATTTCCTTCTTTCACGCAATAGCTATCAATAATGCAAATGACATCTATCAGATCAAATTTAAATCTCTGAATAAAAATTCATATTTATACAGCGATTCCTTTGCATTAAGTGTAATGGATATTGTTTAGTCCGCAGACTTTATGGAAATCAGCATCTGAGATATGTTCGAACATGGAACAAATTCGAAATTGTGGGCTGCAGCAATAAGATGTGCTTGTATTTTACTTTCTCTATAATGCATAACACAGGACGGACGCCGAATTCATATTTGCATTTATTTTTAGTTTAATAGTTTCAAGCATATAATTTAATATCGTAGAACTGAGGAATCAATGAAGGAAATGGGGGTTGAAATTTTAATTTATTATGTTAAGAAAATTGTTCACTAAAATTATTAGTAAATAAATGAAGCCAGGCGCTTGTGTTCGTTAGAACAAGACTCAACATGACAACGTGATATTATAGGCATTTGAATTACGTATTATATATTAGTCGAATAAGCTTACAAGGTACATAGAGCAAGCAATATATGAATCTTTTTCTAAATATGCCATATCAAATGACAAAATTTTAATCTTGCAAAATGCAGCTTATCTAGTTCATACATTTACTTTTTCGCCTGTCGATGCATGTGATTTATATGTATGCTGTCCTTCTGGTATTTGTCATTTGATGTGTTGCGACCTTACTGCTATCTTGTTTCACCTCAGCTGATTTAGAATCTTGCATCAGCTGTGGAAAACAAAATTTTGCTGAAACTAACAAAATTTGCTAACGTTTCATAGTATATATCGGTCCGAACAGCAAGCCAGCAAATAAGATGCGTGAAATATGAAAGCATTTGCGAGAGATTAGCAAAGTATCGATCGGTTTAGGATCATTAAACAATATATTATCGCAATTAAGGTCTATATATTAACATTTTGTTATTGTTTCTTTTTTGGCAGAGCTTGATTAACGTTCAACGTGTCTACAGAACCATTTATCTGTCAGGAATAATCGAAACTATAAATTGTCTATGAAGATTCGTGAAATCTAATACAACTACTTATAAATTAAATTATTCTAACGACGTCATCTGCAGTTCATTCTAGATCAATATGGAATTTACACGCATTAATCATTAGTGACGTATGCAATAACGATATAATCTATTAATAATCCTCGTTGTCGACATGAATTTAATATCGTACACATTTTCATCACAATCCTTTCTACTTTATGTTTCCCATCTCCTAATGCATAACGGACAAAATAAGCAGAAATGTGGAGTGAGAGAGAAAAGGAATTTGGGC
>QKMX01044308.1:0-10013 GCA_003401595.1 Venustaconcha ellipsiformis
GTTAAAAATCTAAATCACACACACACGCACACACACAACTACTGGAAAGGTATTTTGCAATCAAAGTATCCATGGTACTAATAAAGCCATCTGAGAGTAGTGGAAGTACAAAAGGGGTATGATAATTTTTCAATATTGATTTAATTTACTGATTTAATTTGGTACTACCTTAATGATATTATACTGTTTACTAAATCTGATTAATATCACATCAGAATAACGTCTCTCAAGTTATAAAAATATGATCCAATCAGATGCAAGGCCACCTCATCAGTATACAAAGATATTTCTAACAATAAAATGCACTAGATATCTTGATAATATAATCCTACTTATGTTTTCAAAACAATCTGATAGTATGTAGATTTGCAAAGTTTTGACATGTTTAGCCAATTAGATACCATAAGAGTTCTTGATATTCATCCCAAATATGAAGAAAAACCATTACAGGATTTTAGAAAATATAATAATATGACAAATCTTTAACCCAGATCTTAATGCACATTTTTTGAGTGTGACCTTGACCTCATGGTCAAACAGACAAGTTTGCATTAAATGAATTGTCTTTGTTTCATAATAATTTGTTCCAAGTATTACAAAAATCTTCCAGGTCAAACAGATAAGTGTGCATGAAATGAATTGCATTTGCTTCACAATAATTTGTTCCAAGTATTAAAAAAATCCATCTAGGGATTTAGAAAATATAAGCAAATTAAAAACCTTAACTAGAATTTTAATGAAAATTTTCTATCAATGTGACTCCAAGTTCAATGGAGCAAGTGTGCATTTCACTGAATGAAATGTCTTAGCATCATAATGATTCATCCTACATATGATTAAATGTTTATTAAATATAAGCATTTGAAAATACTTTAACAAATGGTCTGTCCAACCTTGATCCCAAAGCCAAAGGGACCGTGTATATGTTGCTGAAAGAATTATCTTAGCTTTGTGATGATTCATGTGATGTACAGCAAGAATCTATCAAGGAGTTTAGGATGTATTATGTGCAAATCAAAAATTTGACAAAAACCTTAACTGCTGACACTAACACTGCTGCTGGCAGTGACAGATGAGTTGAATAATGACAAAAAAATACTGAGACCTGGTAAAATCAAGGACCAATTAACAATGATTTATTTTTATAGTAAAGAAACTGCAAAGATAAGAAGAACCATGCTGATCTAAGATTTAACTGATGCATGCTGTCATGTTGTGTGAGAAAATTGGTTAAGAATTCCTACTTAAGTTTATAAATGTCTTCTGATAGAATTCTTAATTCAAAGTTGTCTCCCATTCATGTTCTAGAGATAAGAAAAGGTCGACTAACCATCATGAATGGCTTCAAAAGCAACTTGTAAAGATAACCTCACATTGTTTGGTTTCTTAACTATTTTCTTCATATGATGACAATTCTCATGTTAGGTTTTAGGTCTCTAATTTTTTCATATCTTACAGCAGAATATTCATACAAACTATATCAGTTTTGGCACAATAGTACTGACAAAGAGATGCAACTCTTATAGATTAGATACCCTTATTCATCTTGGTGGCAAACTAATCTGGATGTCGTTACTTTTAACTTGAGCAATCCATGAAATATGCTCGCACTTGCAGGGATGGGTGGGAGGTTTTACTTGTAATGTACTGTATTTTCGGAAAAACGTAATTTATTACAAAATTTACTTTCTCTGTCAAATACATTACCCAATCACATTAATGTTAGGAGAAAAAGTAAAAGGAGTGGGAAATGTTGAGCACCTGTCCTCTGCCTGAGTTATCCTGAAGAAGCATGATCAATGCTCTTACAAATGGATGCAGTTTCCCCAAAATCAGTAAGATCAACAACATGACTGGTCATGTGTGTGCGAAGGATGACCATTTGGGTTCCTGCACACATCAGTTTCTTATAAAGTTGTTGTTGAGATGGGGGGTGGGGAGGAGAATCGAGCGAAAGTTGCTTGTTCAGATATGAAGTTGTACTAAAGTTGGCATGGCATGGTGACTGGGAGGCAACCAGAGCTCTGACTAGATTCAACTCCATTCTTTGAGAAACCCAAGCTGAAGAAGGTGGTCGATGCATACCTGCCCACTGACTCTACTCAGTCTCAAATGCAGATATTGTGCTCAAACACCAAGCTGGTAGAGATCACCCAGATTTCATGGTATGAAATCATAATTTCCTTAAGCCAAGCTGTGTGGGCTTCCGGGGTTATATCTTGCTTTCTTGCCTTAAGTGGCAGGAAGAATCTCTGATGACTGGACTGTATGTTCTCTGTACATTGCATAAATTGCAACCCAAATTCAGTTTCAATTAAAAAGTTACGAGGTGTAAACAAAATATGGTGGATAGTATATATCTGATGTATGGGACATAAGGTCATGGGCATCAACATGCTTCTCCATTGTACATGACAGTTAACTCACTAAATTCTGAAATTATCATAGATGAAGATCTTCATGGGGTTAAGAATATATATCAAGTAAACAATATTTGCATCTACCAGAAACAAGGTTTGTGATGTACCTATCTGCTAAGTTTTGGACATACTGTTATGCTGCAAAGTGTTTGTTTGTATTTTGTGGTATTACCTGCTGCCCATCTTTGCTGTGTCTTCAAAGAATATCTATCACAGTCTTCTCTGGTGATTTTGTACTGTTCTGCCAGGTTTTCTGCTGTAATGGCCATTGGCATTTGGACATATGAGTCTGTCAACCCTGACCAAAGGGTGTCCTCCAGCTGAAGAAAAGGAAAATGTATCAAATGATAATTATCACAATTATCAGCATTTAGATGTTGTATCACAATCAAAGTATTGGATTAGAGGGTTTGGGTAATAAAGTAATTACACATTAATTGTAAGATATTGATAGTCTTCTTCCATTGTATGATTCAACAGTAAACACCATAATGCCGCTATATATGCATGCATTTTGACTTCCTATGTAATCTTCATTTTATTTTTTAACACTGAATTGATTAAAAATTCAAAAATATATTTTAAGAAAATATTTGAGCAAGTACTTATTTAAAATCATTTTTTATCTAAATAGTTCTGCATTAAATATCGCATGAAAGCAGGCCAATTATATCAGGAAGTAACCACTATAGGTCTTAAAATATTTTCTCATAAGATTAGAACATTAGTTATATCCCTTTACAGTGATTAGCTTTTCAAGGTAAAAAGTGAATTACACTAAATATAGAAAGCGCTATTAAGTTATTAAGTGACAAAAAGAAAGTGCTATTAAGTTATTATTAAAAATACAAACTATTTTTAGGAACAGATGAGTCAACAACATGCCATAGGCCTGGAGGCATTTCAATCCCTCCATGCCAAACTATTTATATCATACTGTGACAAAACATCAGGACAATTCACTTAGCAACTTCATCAAATGATGGAAAGTCCTTCAAGCGTTTTTGAAAAACAAAATTTAAAACTTGCATTCAATCTGATATGTGTTTATAAGGCAACCTGATGTATTTCAAACACCAGCCACTACATTATATTGAGGTTCTATAAACAAAATCAGTCATTATTTTTAAAGTGTTAAACAAAATCAACACTGGGTCTCCTTTAAAATTAATTTATGACACCTGCCACATAATATCAATCGTTAGTTTTGGAATGATCCAAAGAAACATACATGGTATATGATGGTCGGTTTTAAAAAATATATGCCAGGGTACTCTTAATACTCAAAGAGTTTATATAAAAATGAGATAAAATTCTAAGCTGCCTCTGTGTGACTACTCCATACTGAGTTGATGTTAATGATGACTACTCCATATTCCATCCCTGAGTCCCAAGTATGCTTTACTAGAATAGGTTTGCTAAAGGTTGAAATAATATCTGATTCACATATCTTTTGCTATTGCCTCCAATTCTAACATTTTGTGCAACAAAGCATTGTTTGAATAATAATTTATGACATGTTAGGTCACTTTACAATTAATTATTCTGGGGGATATATCCAGAAAATACTCAATCATTATAAGAATTTATTTAGAGCTGACCTTATAATCCATGCCAAGCTTGGTGCCAAATCGTACATTGCGGACAGCATAGGGAGCCTGGCTCATGTTTTCTGTACCTCCAACCAGGACAAGCTGACAGTGACCAAGCATAATATCCTGACAGTAGAAAAAAGTTTTCATATAATCAAGGTGGACAATGCCAATCATTTGTATTTTCTTGCAATAAAGACAGTGCCTGTATATCAGACCTGTGTGAAAGAGCTTTAAACATTTTTATATAAGTCAGCAAGATGACTGGAAAATTAGGAGATCTGAACTTGCAACAAAATATGACAATAAAAGTGTAAAAATTGAGTGTAATAGAATGTAGGATGTTTTAAGAAAAGAGCAATACATTTTTTGTGCAAATAAAGCACCATAAAACAATATGCCCATATTTATAATTGTAAAATATGTGTAAATAGTATATGTAGATAAGAAGAAAAGAAATTACATGATTCTTCTATGAACCCATTTAACCTACACATTCCAGCCAATGAGACATTACCCCAAAGTTGTCAATAGGTTTTATTATTAGAAACATGACAACATCTCTTTACAGATTATTATTATTAGAAGCATGGCATCTCTTTATATGCTCCAGCGATGAATTTTCCTTCAGCTGTACTGGCAAGTGTTGCTAAATCTGTGACTAGCATTAACTTCATCTGTAACATTTGCACCAAATGAACATCGATTTCCACTCATAATATCTTAAAATGTAATTGCATTGCCTAAAAGCATGACAACTGATACCTTAATACAGAATCTTCTACCTGGGCACAAAGAATTAGCTATCTAATATCTTGACTACAGCTGATCATTACAATTCACGAATACAAAATTCACATAATATAGATACAGTCATGTGCCATAGGGTTACTAAAACTAGAGATATACAGTACATAACACCTCCCCTCATAAAGGAAAGAAATATTTATGCAATAAAGCTTTCTTTTTCTATATCAACCAGCCACATATATGACAATAATAACAAAATGCACTGGAAGATGTCTTACAAATAACACAAAAAAGTAAACAAATTAAGGCAAAATAGATTGTTAAAAGACGTGAAAGTGCATCTGCGATCAGATTGTCTATTTCCCTGATGTGCCTCATGTCAGTGTTGTATTCTTGCAACACAAAACTCCACCTCAACAATCTCTGATTTTTGTTCTTCATTTTCAATGGGTTTTTTGATCAATGAATACAATAATTGAAGGAGCAGAATTAATATACAACATATAGGGTCACACACTCCTCAATTGTGGAATAATTTCTCTGGTGCTTGTTTAATTTTCTTTTGAGAAGTAGCTAGATGATTCACATCATTTTTGTCTTTTTGAATTAATATGCCATCAACCCCAACATCACTCACATCAACAGATGTCTTAAACAATTGGTTGAATTCTGGAGCAGAAATAAGTGTTGAACTTTTAAGTATTGCCTTTTATTTATCTAATGCCATCTGACATTTGTCAGACCAATAAAACTTGGTTTTATTACACAATAAATGTCTGGGGCTAAGCAATTATGGAATTATGTGAGCAACAATTTCTCATAATATCCACCCATACCCCAAAATCACTTTTCATTGATAAGCACAAGGAATTCAGAGATATCTTTAACCATAGCTTCTACAAGCTTAACTTGACCATGTTCCACAATATGTCCAAGAAATTTCAAACAAGCTAGGAAAAATTCACTTTTAACTTCAAATAATTGCGAAGTTTGCCTCACTCAATCAAATGAAGAATTTCTGTAGTTTCTAGGCAATCTTTCCAGGAATCACATTATACAATGATATTGTCAATGTATGCATCACATCCATCTATGCCTGATGTTATCATATTGATTAAGCACTGGAATGCTGAGGGAGAATTTTTTTTATATACCAAATGGAATCATTCTGTACTGGTAGAGCCCATCTGTAATTGCGAAGGCCAAAATTACTTTAGCTATTTCCAGTAGTGGACTATGCCAGAAAAGATTCCTTTTATAAGGTCAAACTTTGTGAGATATTTTGCATTTCCAATTCTGTCAAAAAAATCATCAATTCTGTGTATTGGAAATTAACTGAGTCTGTTCTAAAGACACTGTTCACTTTTCTGTAGTATGTGCTCATACTAAAAGATTTATCTGGTTTCGGCACAAGGAAAGATGGCAAACTCAAGTTACTTTTACTTGATTCTATGAAGTCATTCTCCAACAGATTTTCAACAATTTCATTTTTCAAACATTCCTGTTTGAGAGGATTCATTCTGTAAGGGCGCAGTTTTACAGGCTTAGAATCAACAATTTCAACATCATGGTAGATTTTGTTTGTTTGAGTTGCAATGTCTGGGAAGAAGTGCCCATTCATGTATTCACATATCAGCAGCTTTAACTTTTTTTTTTCTTGTTGCTGTATGTGTGAAAGTTTCTTATCCAGATATTTATTTATTTCAAAACTGTGAAGACTGGTTGAACCAAAGTCACTAGAAAACAGTTGTATGTCTTCATTTAAATTGTCACTGTCAGTGTGGGACAGGAACAACTCAAATTAATGAATGATTTACATGGTTATCTTGGTCAACATACTCCATTCTGTTTCCGCCTTTCAGGAGTGATGATATAACTCAAATCACATTTTTTTTAACTTTATAAGGACCATAATGTCTAACCTAAAAAGGATTTTGAAGTATTAGCAATGATACAGATCCTTATCACCAGTCTGAAAAGTTCTTACTTTTGTAGTTTGTACCTATTTTTGAGTGAGTAGACATAAAATGATATATTGGTACTTCACAATCAGATATAATCTAAAAGATTAATAATCTAAATCCTCTGTTAAAACTCCAACAGTCCATAAAAAATATGACAAAAAATTCAAAAGAACTATAACGTCTGACTGACAAATAAAACAAGATCTACAATATTTGGAAACGTGACTTTGAATTTCTGGGCAATAAAAATGATGTAAGATCATGTGGTACCGACTCTTCAATGATCAGGGCTACAATAAGAATTTTCTGCCTATATAACTTAGGAACACCTTGATAGCTCACTGACCACTTGTCACCAGTGGGTACCTCAAGTAGTTTCAATTTACTCATAAGGATTCATTTTTAAAAAGCAAGTTGGTACATCTGCAAAATCAGCTTTACTAACAGCCTGCTGAAACAAACAAACATCTGTCACCCTGATTAGACAAAAGAAAATGGGTAGCTAAAAGAGGATAACAATGATGAATACTTTTTGACTGAACAATAAAACGCAAAGCGACCTCATCAAACGCCTTACTAATACATGTGTCAGCCAAAGGAATAGTTTCCTAATCAACTTCATTCTCAAGAACTCTTTTTGCCATAGCTCTAGTAATTACACAATTGGGTATAAATTTGGAATTTCATTTTCAGTAAGATCAACCTTTTAGTCCAAACAGGTCTTGTCAGTTACAAGTGGACTAACCACAACCTAATCACCACCTTATCTAGCAATAAATGAATGAATATAGTTACTGGTCCTGAAAAATAAGTCTGATGTTAAATTAACATTTTGGAGTGGAATTTGAATAAACTTGCACTTCACTTCCTGAACAAGATCACCTTCATCAGAAGACTTCTCATTTGGAACAGCTGTGACTTTATTCTATTACTTATTTTTTAACTTAAGGCAATCAGAAATAATGTGACCTATTTTCTTGCAATAAGTGCAAGTAGGAAGAGATAAGGATTTGTGATCAGTTTTATCAGACCTCTGATTCTTATAAGATTGAAAATTTTAAGTACTCACTTGAGACTTAAGTGTTTTTTTTTCATTAATCATCTGCTGAGAGGAAACGTTTTTCTTAAACTTGTCAACTAACATTGCCATAATCTTTATCAATCTTTTTAGATGTACAACATTTATCAAGTAGTTTTTCCTGTTTCCCCAGCAAACTTCACATGGGTTTGGCTATTTTTTTTTTTTAATGTTTAAACCTCTGTCAATATGACCCAGGTAGCAACTCAAGATAGATTCCTTGACCAATTCATAATTAGGACTTGCTCCTACTGATAGTGAAGTAAAAGCTTCACGAGGTTGGCCAATAAGTACACTCTGTAGTAACAAAGTCCAGTGCTGCCTTGGCCATTTTAAATTCTCTATTTTTTCAAAATGTTGAAAATATTCATCTCCATATATTTTCTTTAAAAGGCAGTACTAAGAAAATATTTTTTGTTACATCAAAAGATGAACTTTTCTGAGTCGAGTCCTATGGTGGTACTCTACAGTTTCCTGTTTGCATAGCATTAGATCTTCAAAGAAAAATAATCGCCCAGGATTTCTTAACTGGTTTTACTAGCCATTTAATAAAAACCTTGTCTATCTTATTGAAATAACTTTTAATTCACTTTATTTTGGTGTATGACTGATGGGTGTAATTTGGGGTCTAGAGTACAAACCTCAGGCTCAGTTCAGATTGTTTTTTTAAAAAAACTCCTAGTTCTGCTTGGTCATTTTCACTTCTGGGACTTCAGATGTAAATTGTAAAAAAAAGAGCATATACCTCTTACTTTTCAAACATTTTGTAATTTATTCACTGCACTTTTTAAAGCTGCATTACCAACTTTGGCAAAATTTTTTGTCCCTATTTTAATAACTGCTAAAAGTTAGTGCACTTTTGACACATGGGAGCAATCATTTTGCAAACAGCTTACATTTGTCATTCTTCCAAAAGTATGTAATAAATGGTGATTTTGCTTGCCAGTTATAATTCTTTTAATTTTAACTGCATTTTCATATCTCCTTGTTCTTCCTGTATCTGTATCTGCATTTGACACTCTTCCCTTTTTTTTAACGTTTCTTTTGTATCTGCAATTTCATCTTCATTTCTCTTCTTTCTGAATTGTTCCTTTCTTTTTCCTGCATTTGCATATCTCTTTCTTCTTTCTCTTTTCAAGGCTCAAGTTTTCTTAGCCCCATTTCCATCTGGTGTTTTAATTTTTAATTCTTTTAATTTCATCTGAGAGCTAAATAGAGACTTGCTCATTAATCCTAAAGCATTTTGAATCAAACATTTCCATTTTCATCCAAATGTTTGACCAATATATGTTTAATCTCCTGTTGTAACACAGACAATATTATGTCCGAGAATAGCAGTTGGCAAGCTCCCACAACTCATCTTCCCTTATACTCTCAAACACTTCCTGGGTTGGATTGGATATAAAATCACAAGAAGATATTGTGAAAGCTTGTTGGGTTGACTACATAAAATCAAAAGAACAGGGTTAAAGAAATGTCTGAAATAAAATGAATTTAAATTTCAAAACAATTTCAATTTCTCTAAACTATTTCTGAAATTCAGATTCCAGAGGAGTCCCCAATTTCTGTTATGGCTCTATGGTTATAAACTAAGTAACAGAAAGAAGCAAAACCAACAAGTTTTTTTGTAACACATAATATGAAATCATTTATTTATCAAAGTTATAAATGCAGATGTGATAGGAACTTACAGTATTATGAAGTGAATCTAAAATAATCCCGAAAAAGTCCAAAAAGATGAAAAGTTCCATATAAACATCAGCAGACCCAGAAATGTACTGGTCCTCCAAGGATTAAGATGTCAAAATGGCATTGTCTGGAATTCTTTTGAATAATTCACAACAGTTCGAGAATTGTATTATAGTCCAAAAAACAAGCACTTTATTTCCACTGAACAATTTCAACAAATGTTCTTCCTCTCAAATAATTATAAAACTGTTTTCCCTTTCAAATAATATTTAAGTACAGCATAAAATACATCTGAAGACTTGATGTTACAACAGAAACACAAGAAATAAGAATGACTCCAAAGCATGAAAAAAAACTGATTTCTCAGTTCACTTTTTATCAATACCTTCAATAGTCTATTACAACTATATGTTGATATGATGCAATATATCCTATGTGAGACATCTTACTATTCAATTTAACATGTCAAACTACCGTATATACTCGTGTATAAACATGTTCGCATATTAGCTCCCCCCCC
>QKMX01044325.1:0-15100 GCA_003401595.1 Venustaconcha ellipsiformis
AATGCATTTTTGCTTCACTTGTTAAGTCAGCATTTATTCCCTTTTTGAATCGATAAAACCGGTTTAAACCGGTTCCAACCGGTTAAAACTGTATCCAACAAGTTCAATCTGGTTCCAGTCAGTTCTGGCCAGTACAAACCAGTTGAAAACTGGTTCCAGACATGAGCTTTTTATGACCTTTCTGCATCGATAAACCTGTTAAAACCGGTTCCAACCGGATAGACCCGGTTCCAAACGGTTACATCTGGTTTCAGCCAGTTCTGGCCAGTTCAAAATTGTTCTAAACCGGTTCCAAAGCGGATTGAACCGGATTCTGACAATTGAGCTTTTATCCCTTTCTTGCACGGAGAAAACCAGTTTAATCCGGTTCCAACCGGTTCCATCTGGTTCCGGATTGTTCTGGCCACTTAAAACCGGTTCCACCAGATTATGGACATGTACAATTGAGCATTTTATGCCTTTTTGCATCGATAAAACCGGTTTAAACCGGTTACAACTGGTTAGAACCGGTTTCAACTGGTTCCATCTGGTTTCAGCCAGTTCTGGCAAGTTCAAGCCGGTTTCAAATCAGATTAGGACATGTACAATTGATCATATTATGCCTTTTTGCATCGATAAAACAGGTTTAAACCGGTTACAAACGGGTAGAACCGGTTCCAACCGGTTCCATCTGTTCCATCCAGTTGTGGCCAGTTCAAACCGGTTCCAAACCGGTTCCTGTCATGAACAATTGAGCATTTTATGCCTTTTTTTGCATCGATAAAACCGGTTTAAACCGGTTACAACCGGTTAGATCCTGTTCCAACCGGTTCCATCTGTTTCCAGCCAATTTTGGCCCTTTCCAAACGGTTCCAACCGGATTGGGACGTGAACAATTGAGCATTTTATGCCTTTTTTAATCGATAAAACCGGTTACAACTGGTGAGAACTTCTTCCAACCGGTTTCATCTGGTTCCAGTCAGTTCTGGCCAGTTCAAACCGGTTCCAAACCGGTTCCAAGAGGTTTTGGATATTGTCAGTTGAGCATTTATAGTCTTTCTCCATCGATAAAACCGGTTTAAAACCGGTTCCAATCGGATCCATCTGGGTCCAGCAAGTTCTGGGCAGTTCAAACCGGTTCCAAACCGGCTCCAACCGATCTCGGACATGTACAATTGAGCATTTAATGCCATTTTTGCACCGATGAAACCGGTTGAAACCGGTTCCAACCGGTTAGAACCGGTTTCAACAGGTTCCAAACGCTTTCGGAGATATACAATTGAGCATTTTATGCCTTTTTGCATCAAT
The DNA here is from genome assembly GCA_003401595.1 of Venustaconcha ellipsiformis. NCBI lineage: Eukaryota > Metazoa > Mollusca > Bivalvia > Unionida > Unionidae > Venustaconcha > Venustaconcha ellipsiformis. Next base: position 1,288 of record QKMX01044325.1, read on the forward strand.
AAAATCGGTTTAAACTGGGTCCAAACGGATAGAACCTGTTCCAGCCGATTTCATGTCGTTCAAGCCCGTTCTGGCCATTTCAAACCTGTGCCTAACCGGTTCCAACCGGTTTCGAACATGTACAATTGATCATTTTATGCCTTGTTTGCACCGATAAAACAGGTTTAAACCAGTTCTAACCGGTTGGAACCGATTTCAACCGGTTACATCTGGTTACAGGCAGTTCAGGCCAGTTCAAACAGGTTCCAAACTGATTCCAACCGGTTTTGGACATATACAATTGAGCATTTTATGCCTTTTTACATCGCTAAAATTGATTTAAACCGGTTCCAACCGTTCCATCTGAATCCGACAAGCTGTGGCCAGTTCAAACCGGTTATGCCTTTTTTTGCAACGATGAAAACGTTTTAGACCGGTTACAACCTGATAGACCCGGTTCCAACCGGTTACATCTCTTTTAATCTAGTTCTAGCCAGTTCAAACCGGTTCCAAACCGGTTCCAAACGGTTTAGGACATGTACAACTGAGCATTTCATTCCAGTTTTGCATCGATAAAACCGGTTTAGTCCGGTTCCAACCGGTTCCATCTGCTTCCAGCTAGTTCTGACCAGTTCAAAACGGTTCCACACCGGTTCCAACCGATTTCGGACATGTACAATTGAGCATTTTATGCCTTTTTGCATCGATAAAACCGGTTTAAACCGGTTCCAACAGGATAGAACGGTTTCCAACCGGTTCCATCTGGTTATATCCAGTTTTGGCAAGTACAAATCGGTTCCAAACCGATACCAAGCGGTTTTGAACATATACAATTGAGCATTTCATGCCTTTTTGCATCGATAAAACCGGATTCAACCGGTTCCAACCGGTTAAACCGGTTTCAACCGGTTCCAAACCGGTTCCAACCGGTTTTAGACGTAAACGATTGAGCATTTTATGCCTTTTTATCGATAAAACCGGTTTAATCCGGTTACAACCGGTTAGATCCGGTTCCAACCGGTTTCATCTGGTTCAAGCCAGTTCTAGACAGTACAAACCGGTTCCAAACAGGTGTGAACCGATTTAAGACATGTAGAATTGAGCATTTGATGCCTTTTTTGCATCGATAAAACCGTTTGAAACCGGTTCCAACCGGTTAGAACCAGTTCCAACCGGTTTCATCTAGTTCAAGCATGTCCTGGCTAGGTGAAACCGGTTCCAAACCGGTTCCAACCAGTTTCTGACACATGCACAATTGAGCATTTAATGCCTTTTTTGCATCGCAAAACCTGTTTAAACCGGTTAATACCGGTTCCAACCGTTTCTAACTGCTTCCTGCTAGTACTGGCCAGTCCAAACCAGTCCCAAACCCGTTCCAACCGGTTTCGGACATGTACTATTGAGCCCTTTGAACATCGATAAAACCGGATTAAACCGGTTCCAACTGTTTAGAACCTGTTCCATTTGTTTACAGCCAGTTTAGACCAGTTCACACCGGTTCCAAACCGGTTCCAACCGGTGTTGGACATGTACAATTGAGCAGCTGATGCCCTTTTTGCATCTATAAAACCGTTTTTAACCGGTTCCATCTGGTTCAAGCCAGTTCTGGCCAGTTCAAACCGGTTCCAAACTGGTTCCAACCTTTTTCAGACATCTACAATTGAGCACTTTATTCCTATTTCCATCAATTAAATCGGTTTAAACTGGTTCGAACCGGTTCCATCTTTTTTCAACCTGTTCTGACCAGTTCCAACCGGTTGCAAACCGGTTCCAACCGATTTCGAGCATTTTTATGCCCTTTTGCATCGATAAAATCATTTTAAACCGGTTCCAACCGGTTCCACCTAGTTCCAGTCAGATTTGGCCAGTTCAAACCGGTTCCAACCGGTTTCAGACAGATACAATTGAGCATTGTATGCCTTTTGCATCGATAAAACAGGTTTAATGCAGTTCCAACTGGTTAGAACAGGTTCCATCCGGTTCCATCTGGTTACAGGAAATTCTAGCCAGATCATACCGGTTCCAAGCAGGTTCCTAGCAATTTTGGACATGTAAAATTGAGCATTTTATGCCTTTTTTGCATCGATAAATCCGATTCCAACCGGTTCCATCTGGTTCCAGCGAGTTCTGACCAGTTCAAACCGGTTCTAAACCAGTTCGAACCAATTTAGGACATTTACAATTGGGCATTTTATGCGTTTATGCATCGATAAAACCGATTGAAACCGATTCCAACCGATTAGAACCGGTTTCAACCGGTTCCATCTGGCTCCAGTCTGTTCTGGCCACTTGAAACCGGTTTGGAACCGGTTTCAACCAGTTTCTGAAATGTACAATTGAGCAATTTAAGCCTTTTTTGCATCTTATAAAATCCGTTTAAACCGGTTAAAACTGGTTCCATCCGGTTAGAACCTGTTCTAACCGGTTTCATATGCTTCTTGACATTACGGGCCAGTTCAAACCTGTTCCAAACCTCTTCCAACCGGTTTTGAACATTTACTATTGAGCATTTTATGCTATTTTCGCATCGATAAAACCGGTTTGGACCGTTTAAAACCGGTACCATCCGCTTCCATCTAGTTCAAGCCATTTCTGGCAAGTTAATCCGGTAACAAACCGGTTCCAACCAGTTTCGGACATGTACAATTGAGCATTTTATACCTTTTTGCAGCGATAAACCCGGTTTAAACCGTTTGCAACCGGTTATAACCGGTTCCAACCGGTTTCATCTGGTTCCAGCCAGTTCAAACGAGTTCCAAACCGGTTCGAACCGATTTATGACATGTACAGTTGAGCATTTTATGACTTTATGCATCGATAAAACCAGTTGCAACCGGTTAGAACCTGTTCCATGTGGTTACAGCCAGTTCAGTCCAGTTCAAACCGGTTCCAAACCGGTTCAGAACGGTGTCCGACATCTACAATTGGTCATTTGAAGCCTTTTTTGCATCGATAAAACCGTTTTAAAGCGGTTCCATCCGGTTAGGTCCAGTTCCAACCGGTTACATCTTGTTCCAGCCAGTTCTGGCCAGTTGAAAACGGTTTAAAACCGGTTTTGGACATGTATAATTGAGCATGTTATGCCTTTTTGCAATGGTAAAACCTGTTTAAACACCGGTTTATACCGATTCCAACCGATTCCAACCGGTACCATCCTGTTCCATCTGCTTCCTGCCAGTAATGGCCAGTTCAAACCAGTACCAAACCCGTTCCAACCGGTTTCGAACATATACAATTGAGCATTTTATGCTGCTCTTGCATCGATAAAACCTGTTTAAACAGTTTAGAACCGGTTCCATCTGGTTCAAACCAGTTCTGGCAAGTTCAAACCGGTTTCAAACCGGTTCAAACCTGTTTTGGACATGTACAATTGAGAACTTTATGCCTTTTTGTGTCAATGAAACCGGTTTACACTGGTTCCAACAGGTTATAACTGGTTTGATCCGGTTCCATCTGGTTCCTGCCAGTTCTGGCCAGTTCAAACCGGTTCCAAACCGGGTCCAACCGATTTCGGACATGTGTAATTCAGCATTTTATGCCTTTTTTTGCATCGATAAAACCGGTTTGAACCGGTTGCAACCGGTTAGAACCTGTTCCGTCTGGTTACAACCAGCTCAGCCCAGTTCAAACCGGTTCCAACCAGTTTCGGACATGTACTGTTGAGCAATTCATGCCCTTTTGCATTGATAAAACCGTTTCAAAACGGTATCAACCGGTTAGAACTGGATCAAACTGGTTCGATCAGGTTCTAGCCAGTTCAGGCCAGTTCAAACCAGTACCAAACCCGTTCTAACCGGTTTCGGACATGTACAATTGAGCATTTTATGCCTTTTTTGCATCGATAAAACCGGTTTAAATCGGTTCCAACCGGTTCCATTTGGTTCTAGCTAGTTCTGACCAGATCAAACGGGGGTCCAAACCGGTTCAAAACGGTTACGGACATGTACAGTTGAGCAATTCATGCCTTTCTTGCATCGATTAATTCTTTTTAAAACGGTTTCAACCGGTTAGAACCTCATCAAAGTGTTTCGATCTGAATCCAGCCAGATTTGGCCAGTTCAAACATGTTCCAATCCGGTTCAAACCGTTTTCGGACATAAACAAATGAGCATTTTATGCCTTTTTGCATCGATAAAACCGGTTTAAACCGGTTCCAACCGGTTCCATTTGGTTCCAGCTAGTCCTGAACAGATCAAACAGGTTCCAAACCGGTTCCAAACCCGTTTCGGACATGTACAATTGAGCATATTATTCATTGTTTGCATCGATAGAACCGGTTTAAACCGGTTCCAACCTGTTAGAACCGGTTAAACTGGTTCTATCTGGTTCCAGCCAGTTTTGTTTGGTTCAAACCGGTTCGAAACCGGTTTCGACAGTTTTAGGACATGTACAATTGAGCATTTTATGCCTTTTTGCATCGATAAAAACGGTTGAAACCGGTTCAAACCGGTTCCATATGGTTCCAGACAGTTCTGTCCAGTTGAAACTGTTTCCAAACCGGTCCGAACCGGTTTTATACATGTATAATTGAGCATTTTATACATTTTTGCATCGATAAAACCGGTTTAATCCGGTTCCAACTGGGTAGAACCGGTTCCAACTGGGTAGAACCGGTTCCAACCGGTTACCTCAGGCTCCAGCCAATTCCAAACCGGTTCCAACCAATTTCGGTCATATATAATTGAGCATTTCATGCGTTTTTTGCATCGATATTACTGGTTCCAACCGGTTCCATCTTTTTCCAGCCATTTTGGCCAGTTCAAACCTGTTACTAACCAGTTCCTACCGATTTCGGATATGTATAATTGAGAATTTTATGCCTTTTCTGCATCGATATATCCGGTTTAATCCGGTTCCAATCGGTTAGAACCGGTTCCAACCGGTTCGATCTGGTTCCAGCCACTTCTGACAAATTGAAACCGGTTCCAAATCGGTTCCAACCAGTGTCTGACATGTACAATTGAGCATTTTATGCCTTTTTGCATCGACAAAATCCGTTTAAACCGGTAAAAACCGGTTCCAACCGGTTAGAACCTGTTCCAACCGGTTCAAGCCAGTTCTGGCCAGTTTGAACCGGTTTCGGGCGTATACAATTGAGCATATTATGTCTTTTTGCATCGATAAAGCCGGTTTAAACCGGTTGCAACCGGTTAGAACCAGTTCCGGCCAGTTCAAACCGGTTCCAAACCGTTTCCAACCGGATTCGGACATGTACAATTGGTCATTTGATGACTTTTTGCATCGATAAAACCGTTTTAAACTGGTTCTAACTGGTTAGAAGCATTTCCAATCGGTTTCATCTGGTTTCAAGCAGTTCTGGCCAGTTGAAACCGGTTCCAAACCGGTTCCAACCGGTTTCGGACATGTAAAATTGAGCATTTTATGCTTTTTCTCATCGATAAAAACCTGTTTAATCTGGTTTATAACGGTTACAACAGGTTAGAACCGGTTCCAGCCTGTTCCATCTGCTTCCTGCCAATACAGCTCAGTTGAAACAAGTTTCAAACCAGTTCCAACCGGTTTCAGACATGTACAATTGAGCATTTTATGCCGTTTTTGCATCGATAAAACCGGTGTAAACCGTTTAGAACCTGTTCCATCAGCTTCCATCTAGTTCAAGCCATTTCTGGCCAGTTTAAACCGGTTCCAAACCGGTTCCAACCGGTTTTGGACATGTACAATTTAGCACTTTATGCCTTTTTGCATCATTAAACCGGTTTAAACTTGTTCGAGTCGGTTAGAACTGGTACTAACCGGTTCCATTTGGTTCCAACCAGTTCTGGCCAGTTCCAATCGGTTCCAAACCGGTTCCAACCGATTTCGGACATGTGCAGTTGAGCATCGATTAAACCGGTCTAAACCGGTTCTAACCGGTTAGAACATGTTCCATCTGGTTCCAGCCAGTTCAAACTTGTTCCAAACCGGTTCCAACCGATTTCGGACATGTACAATTGAGCATTTTATGCCTTTTTTGCATCGATAAAGCCGGTTTAATCCGTATCCAACAAGTTAGAACCGGTTCTAACCGGTTTCATCTGGTTCCAGCCAGTTCTGGCCAGTTAAAACCGATTCCAAACTGATTCCAACCGGTTTCGGACATGTACAATTGAGCATTTTATGCCTGTTTGCATCGATAAAATCGGTTTTACCCGGTTCCAACCGGTTAGATCCAGTTTAAACCGGTTCTATCTTGTTCCAGCCTGTTCTGGCCGGTTCAAACCGGTTCCAAAATTGGTTGTAACCGGTTTCGGACAAGTACAGTTGATTATTTTATGTCATTTTTGAATCAATAAATCCGGTTTAATCCGGTTCCAACCGGTTAGAACCGGTTTCAACCGTTTCCATCTTGTTCCAGCCAGCTCGGGCCAGTTCAAACCTTTTCAAATCGTTCCAACCGGTTTCGGACATGCACAATTTAGCATTTTATGCCATTTTGCATCGATAAAACTAGTTTAAACCGGTTCCAACCGGTTAGAACCAGTTGCAACAGGTTCCATCTGGTCTCATCAGGTGGAATTAAATAAAACTAGTGCACATAACATGCATTGTTTTACCTACAGATTCCCCCACAGCAGTTTTCGTTCTGTATCACATGTTCTTCATGGTGTCTTTGAGCACTGTCATTATGCAGATGGACTAAGATCTCCATTTGTGTCTGCAGTGTCCACTGGCTCCTGCTAAACCTGCATACAGGAGTGATCACCCTTGGGATCCAACGGTACCTTGCAGTAGTATGACTTCCTATTACCTTGACGAGCTTTGTACTGCAGTTGAGCTCGAACATACTTCCTCATCTTGTCAGAATACGTTGCCTGATTTGTGGATGTTTTTCATATACTCATGATAAGTACAGTCCTTATCCACTGTCTCCAATGATCTCAGAGTCCTTGTTGAAAGTATACCTCCCAAGAGTTTTACTTTGGTTTTCAATGATATTTCCAGTCTGTTATTGAGTCTGTCAACGTTTCTTGAATAATTAATATTGTTAGGTAATGAGGCACTGATTGATCTGTTCACAGCCTCACATTTTTGTGTCTGTGTTCAGTTGCAATCGATATACAACATTACGTTCCATTTTCCGGGCTTCTAGCATGATATTCATATCATTTTCTATTATGTTCGAATGAATCACATGATGAGTGTCCGCGTATGCTAATCGTATCGATCAACTGTTAGCACGTCATCTCCACAGACCTTTGAATAATGCCAACATTTCTTGCATTCCCCAGAATAACAGAGCTGAGTGGCATCCAGTACCTGGGGGAGTCGACATTTAATATTTCTAACATCACCACAATAATATCTTACATCATTTGTTTGAAAATCCAACTGCAGAGTACTTAAATATCTTGGCTGAGAATTTTCTATTTGAGCCTTTTTTCTTCTCTTGTTCTTATTCACAGAAATAAGTTTTTAATAAATATTGCAGAATTGCACCATTTGAACTGTCAACGACCAAAATAAATAGGATCTGACACTCGTTCTACTTCCCATATTGGATGTAGAATGGTGTAAGCATCTTGAAAACCAACAGCAGCCTGTGCATCTCCATTTGTTGTCGCACGACTAATGAGAATTTCTTACAGCATAAACGTTTTAAATATTTCTCTTGCCATTTCATGCACTGAATGTGGTGCAACTGGTGATAGATTTGCTGTGCAGTCAACATTAACATTGCACATCCAAAGCTTTCCCTTTCACCCTTGCTCCAGTCCAACACAGCTTGTTTACTACTGTAATCCCCACAATATAATGCTTCTCTGTAACGGTTTCGCGGGTAATTACAACAGTTTGAGATAAACTTTGACCAGGTTTATTTTCAGCTCTAAAGCTAATGGCATTGCATCTTGCACCAAAAGCAATGTTTACTTGTGTAGGATCATGCACACCAAGCAATACATTAACTTGTCTGACTAGTTTTAGCTGGTCTGCCATAAACAAATGTTATTTAGCTCTACAGTGGCTTAGCCTACATTGTTGGAGGGGCTTTGCATAGATGTTCTCCTAGGTGCTGAAATGTCAGTAGTTGCAGGCAAGTATTTAGCCCTGGTGTTGCCCACTAGTGTATTTTGTAGTCCAGCTTGAAACATCATATTTAAATCAGCAGAATTTGGCCCAGGTTTATTGTTTTTATCTCCATGTACAATTTATACTCTGGTGACTTAAAGTTGCAGTTCTTACACATCATTTTATGCTTCCAAGCAAGTCCATGTTTTCTTTCAATAGTACTTTGAAACTCAGGTCTCTCACATATGTTGTCTTGATTGCCCATCCAATGAATGATATCGTTCAACATTTTAACATTTTGTTTTCATACAGATTATATGTGCCCCATCATACTGATTCAATTCCGTCTCTTTCAGGTCCAGTTTTGTTTTGGATGATGGCCATAGAATTCCAGAAGACCCAGACCATTACAGTCTGGTGCCACCACTGAATAAAGATCCCCATTTGTCAGCTTTGTCAGTGCTATTATTCTGGTCATTTGAACTGATGAAGCACTGGAACTTGGTAGAATATTATTAGAATAGTAACCCCATTATGTTGAATATCTCCAGGTTTATAAAAGTTTTCTTCTTGTTGTACCCTTTCATGGTTTCAGTTACAATAACTGCATGTAAAGCACAAGAATTATCCTTATCCACTTATACAACGAGGAATAGGCATGATACCTTGTTTTTCAAAGAACTCCACCAACTATTCAATACTATTGGAAGCTTAACATCTGAGAGCGCCTCCCATTCATCAGTGAAAATGATATCACTTCCTTGGTTAGTACCCCTAACAAGCATTTAGATGTTACCAGATTTCAGGTTTTGACAGACCCTAGTGTAATTACTTCACACCTGATAACGAAAACCATTGATGTTCATAAAAAAGAAATGGAGATCTTTTGCCAAAGAACAAAATGTGTCAACTTCAGATTTTAAATTTTCATGAAAATTTAATTTAAATTAAGTTGCCATATAAAAATATGTATCATTTTTTAAAATTAAATTTTCTAGTAATGTTTAACAGACAAATCCTCCTAGACTTCTTTATACTCCTTCCGCTCCTCTACTTTCTCCTCCAGTCTCATTTTCCTCCTCCTCCACTTTCTCTCCACCTTCTCTGCACCGACTAGATTTCTGTCAACTTCGATTGCTCGGCTAGTCTCAATTCAGTCTCTACCTCTTAGAGACTCTGGGCTCAGTTGAACCGAAAGTTCTCTGTCCCTTAAAAAGCTTCCTTTTCGAAGCTGTCTTTCCCTAGATTCTACCTCTAAGTTTTACCGCCAAATTACGAGTAGTTTTCCTCAGAGTAACCCTGTTGCTCAGAAATCTTCCTTGGTGAAACTAACTTTTCATTTACAAGTTCTGAAAATTATCATTCGGATTGGAATTGTAATCACACCCTCTATCTCAATTCCGATTAAATATCGATGTGAACCGATCCAAACAAACTTAACGAACAATATCTCTCAACGTGGAGATGGACAAGAATACGCCAACGTAGTTCACCACGTATACTTCCTTTGATCTTTGGATTTATCTTTAACACCTAGGTGCGATAACTACAAGCCTTTGAATAGATGGTGCGATCAAGATTCCGGTCTTCGGCGGTTCAGGTAACCTTACGTAAGAGTTTAACACTCACCCCATGTCAATGTTTGGAGATCAAAGACAATGCTCACACTATGAGGTTTTTAGCTATGGAAATCAAACAGACTGTAGTGTCTTTCTTCAAAATTCAGAAATTATGAATAGCCTGGAGCAGAAACGCGTTCACATCTGCTATAACAAGAAAAGAATGAACTAAAACAACTGTTGCTTGAATTGAACACTTTTTCCCCAGATGTTCCTACGCGAACAAAGCCAATCTACCCTGACGCCGAAACTGTAAATTCCACGCCATAGAAACAGCTTCAGTATTGGATGAACAGTCTCAAATAGGAATGTTTGAAACAAGAAATTCAGTATTTGCTGAAGAATGATTTCTCCGCATTTTTCCTTTCGACAAAGATGAATATTCGACGTCGGTAAACAAATCCAAGGTGATTTTGAACGTAGTATTCCACGACAATCCCGGCGATGAGTAATACCGGCAATTCGTTAACACATCCCTGAAATTTTTGAAATAGTACACGAGCAATAACGCATCCATTATCAGATACAAATCGTGATAATCTCCCATGCTGACCATTCCAAGCACGTCCCACACTCATTGTGCATGGGTATAACCCGCTTCGGTGATATGCGAATCGGTGAGAGAACTGTAAAACACTTCCCTGTGAACAAGAGACATCTCTTTGAACTTGATTCAGTCGCTCACATGCACATAGGAATAAATCCCTTTACGTATCACATACTCGTAAAGGTTTCCGTAATCTTCTCTTGTGTGCCAAAACTGTTTCGTGTTTTGGACGAGATCGTCCAGCGACGCCACCAGAAACCGAAGACTGTCTATGAACCTCAATCTGTCTAACGAGAAAGACATGTAGTTGGGCACGTTGTTAACGCTCCCAGGTATTGGCCTGTGTACCAGAAATCATTTTGCACTTTTTCACAACTAAACCTTTTCTCACAGAGGTGGCAATTTTAACGGTGTCAAGTTTTGTGTGGTAAACCTAATTTGAACCTGCACGATGTCATCTACTTTACTAGCCACATCCAGCAAATCCTGCACGAATTTTTCCACGCAATCCGGCACTCGGTAAAGTTTCATGGCGGTACTGTAATTGTTGTTTATGCTGACAATTTTATAAGCAAATCTACACGACACGTGATCCGCATCTTCTTCACGACTGGGAACAATCAGCGCTTCTAAATAGGTGATCAATGCAGGTTTCTGGTGCATCAAGGGATGTCAATTTTAGAGGGTATATGCCTGTGCCTAACCCAAATAAAATAATCCCGATGTTTTTTTTTTCTTTCTTCAGATTTGGGGATGTCGGTGACTTGCGATGGCAACGAAATTCCAGTGAAATCTAGCGTGTTTTGGTTATGTGCATAGTGGCTGACGCAGTCTGATCTTTCTGCAACAGGATAAAGCGTGGATAAGACTGTCCACATGAAACATTTGTTGTTTCTAACGTTTGTGCAACCCCAGCTGTTTGCTATTTTCTCGGACAGTGGTAACCACGAATTAGCCTAGAGGGGATTATAATTGCACTTGTTGACGATTAGTTCAGTCACATCCTCGTCCCCTTTCTCGATTTTTTGGCGGTTGCTAGCAGTGAGATTGGCGATATTCGTGTCCTGGTATTCAACATACTAGTATTATATTGTAGACTCATCCACCGTAGTATTCTCATACATCATCAGGTAATCGGGAGTAAATCTTGAGTATATAGTTTTATAGTATGGTGATGCAATTAAAAGTCATGATAATCTTTTATGGCTGTGTCCTGCCATGATGTTGCTAAGAATAGATGCAGCACCTGGTACATAAACATTGGCGACGACAGTATGTTCTAGGTCAGATAAAATATGCTCAAACTGTGCAATGAGCGCAAGTTTCTCCGTGTTTTTTTTTTTTTCAAGGGTGTCAGTGGTGATAGCGATGCTGCCGCCGGCGACTTTGCATCAGGTATTGCAGGCAACACTGGCGACGTTGTCAGGGAGGCCGACGTCCCAATGACTTTATTTCAGTACTTGCTGCACCTGTTTTAATTTTCCCATGGTGTCATAAGCGGTTTTGGCCTTGTATTCTGCAGGTTCAACCGCGTGTTCTGGTAGCGACAGTACTCTGATACTCTACAATATCGGTCATTGTTTTTTATACTCTTAGCATGATACAGCATCGTTCACTGAGAACTACTGGAAATAACTGAGATAGGATTCTAAGGTTCCGCCGTGGCACAATAAATTCTGTACTTGCTGTATTTCAACGATGGCGCAGCCAACATGGATTCCAGGAGGTTGTTTCCAATAGTTGCGGTGCTCACGTACAAAATAGTCCATGTGTAATCTACATTGTTTCTGTTGCTTCTAATCTTCAGCTGGTCATCCTCTCGGTGTTGCTAGTACATCATACATGGACCCTAACACGAGCATTTCAATTTCAGCAATAACTTGTATTGTCTATCACAATGTATCCGTCAGGGGAATATCGAAAAACTCGGTATAACGTTGTTGATGCAAATATCGTTGCCTACGAATTTGCCGTACAATAATTGTTCCGTCTAGCTTTGTAATGCAGGCTCTAAGAAAGATCGCCATAGGCATGGAAGCGTCATCGAGACAATTTTGCCACTGGAAAAGGATAATTGTTTAGTCACATTGAAATGGATTAGTCGAAAGGTGAGCAGCCCACTACCGTAGCCAGTTCAGACCATCCAATTGTCGTCTCCATTAAATCCCAACACTCCTCGGATTTTTGCTTGATACAGTACCATGAAATAAAGTCATTTGGATGCTGATGCAAATTCATTTTGATCATTTAAATTGTAATCTCTAATACAAAATGATGCCCAGAAAATGTTCATTACAGATGTGATCTTGCACACCACAGTCGCTGAATGAAGCTACCGCAATGGTTATCAAAAATAACCTGCCTGTAACTTTAGGACTATTCGCGACAAAAGCAGTAGTCATAGCTGGCTGGCAAATTTTGTTAATACAAGAGCAGCTACAAGAATGATCGTATCATGGCATTATTAGAATCAAGTACGATGTAAACCTCCTCATGAGGTGGTGTTGTGCATAATACATGGGAATATAGTATATTAGACGAGTGTTAAAATTATTGTAATTCTGATGCGTATTAGATCGTCATGGACGGCACAAGGTACCTCATCCACAGCATCATAGAAAACAACAATGATCACCATGATGCCATCGTCAATTTGGACCTTCTTAACAATAACATCACGGTGGAGTTAATACCCACAAAAGCTGTAGAACACAGGCCTGACCAGTTTTTACTCACAGCTCAGTAACAAAAACAGGTGTAGAATTATGGCGCGATCCATTTCCTCATCATGAAATTTAGCTCGTGATTCATTACCCGAGAACGTCTTTTTGAATTCATGCATATCATTAACGTTGTAACCGATGGAGGAGACTGATTCGGTTTTTACTAGGCCAGGCCGAAACTGTAGTTTGCTTTTTTCCATCATAGTGAGCTTGAAACCAAGTCAAACATAAGGAGATAACTAAATGTTGAAACAAACCTTATTCAAAAATGTCAAAATAAACCTTTTTAATGTGTTCGAAACCGCTTTTACATACTACCATGTATACTTGTTCAAAAACCAGATAATACTTTCTGCATGTGCACAGATTATAGAAAGGTGAACAGTGTGACCATTACATTAATCGATGACTGCACTTATAAAATTGGAAATGCATCGTATGTCACCAAATTGAACCTTTTGAAAGGATTCTGGCAAATTCCACTAACGGAAAGTACAAAGGAAATTTTCGGCATTTCGGGACTCCAGATGGACTTTGTCGATATAAAAGTGATGCCTTTTGGGGTGAAAGGTTCGCCTTGTACCTTTTAACGTTTAATGAACATGATTATATATGATCTAGATTATTGTGACGCTTGCAACGATATCTTCATCTACAACTACTCATTGACAATTAGACAATTGTCATTTAGACAATTAGGAAATTTGTTGATGTAAATCTGATAATTAATTTGTCCAAAAGTGAGTTTTGTCGTGCTTATATTACATTTCTAGGACATATCATGGTGTAACAAGATAACCGAGTATGGGATTTCCGGATTTACAACAAAACACTATTGATGGTAAAACAAACAATATTTAATGGTGTATTAATGATGTATGAAAATAAGAAACTAAGTATGATTGATACGTGCTTGTATGGGCCCAAATATTGGACGA
>QKMX01044326.1:0-15026 GCA_003401595.1 Venustaconcha ellipsiformis
ACTGATCCAACAATGGCACGCTTAGCTTCCAGTTATTTCTTCTTTATTTTTTAATTTGACTCATAGGGTATAATCCGATTTAGATTCTGCAACATCCACCATCCCTCTAGGAAATAATACTTAATAAGAACTGCTATTTCCCAGGAACTCTGGAGACATTAACGTCATATTTTAAGTCTCTTATGACCATTGACATCTATGTCATCTATGTCTTTTAGCTTAGTTTCAACAATTGTAAGAAAATAATTAGAATTAATAAATTCACAAAACCGGGATAATAAGAGCTTTTGTCTTAAGCCACAAAACATTTACAAAAGTCAGTTTGAAATAGGCTGGTTGCGTATGATCCTATCGTACATGTTCATATTACATACAACTACTCCTTGACACCATTTAGCATTTACTGAGTCAAATTCTGGGACATTAGCTAACGCATTGTAACGATTGAGAAAATTTGTTATAAGGGTTGATTTTATTACTGGTATTTTGACGTTTTGTTTGGTTTAAAGGCGTCCCTCGTGGTCTAATATAATGGGCTGAGGTGTATCTTTCTCCGCAAGAGTTAGGCCCGAACGCATTGGCAACGCTTGAACCTCGATGTGCAAACGTTGTTTCATTCCCCTGCGGATCAGCACCTTACACGGGGGAGTCGTCTCTAATGATATTTATATTTTTTTCTTAATTTATTTATTAAGGTGTTATAATTTAGTTAATTTATTTTGTTTGCAAGATATTAAGTTCTATGTATAATTTTATTTGTGATATGCATGGGTAATCACATTAATGTGTTTGAATAGTTACATTTTGCCCTTTTTTAGCTACTTCAGAAAAGTAACTAATGGCATTGAATTCTTGGTATGTTAATGGACCTTTAAATTGTTCTTGGTTATAGGAATTTTCTCCTTTTGGGTTTTATACGTAAGATAATCGTTTATGACGCGCTGGACGGTTTTAGGGATGGGGCGATGTGGTCAGATAATGCTCATGGTTCTTTTACTTGATTAAAACCTGCCAAATCTATTATCTACTAATGTTCCCCAGTGTTAATACTTTACTTTATTTGGGGTTTACCAGTTTGTGGGCTTTCATATTTCTGCTTTTAGTATACTGACCTCTCTGACAGCTGTCTCACTCCTTTTGCCATTCATCGTCAATATTTTGCCGTATTGTATTGTATATTCCTGGGTTCTGTAATCCATTTGCAAGATATTGGGCTTATCAAGTTTTTTTTAGCCTAATTATCAGCATGTTGGTTAATGAAAATGTATATGTGGAAAAAAAACACATACTCTATAGTACAATTTTATCATTTCATGTTTCTGTGGTATTGATTTACTTTTTTTAATAGTCTTTATCTAAAGAGGAATTTCTTGATCCCAGGGAGCTGAATACGCTTAGGGAGCCGTAAATATAACTGCTTTTTCTGAGTTTAAGTTTTGAATCCATTGAAAGGTTTAGTTGATTGACCAGAATTTCATAGTGCAAATAGAGTAATTATCAGGATGTTTTGCCTCCATCATGGTTCTATCACCCGCAGCTGCAGAGCGAATCTGGTCTGAGGACTTTGAACCATCAGTATATATTTTGGTAAATCCTCTGTATCTCTCGTCTGTATCTGAGACAATTTTTGCCCTTATTACTGATGGTTGTTCGTGTTCGGGCCAATATTTGAAAACACTTCCGTTATTTTTGGAGGTTGTGCATCTCCATGCAACAGTGTCGGAAAATTTAGTATTTTCTGTGTGGATCACTAGTTCTTTGATTAGTTCATGGGATGTTCGGAACCAATTTATGTCTGACGGGTATGTTGCAGCTCTTTATGACAGACCTGGTTTGATGAGAAATATCATGACTTGATATCCTCGTCGCATATCAAAGGAGTTTTGTTTTCATGCCTGGTGGTTCTACTACCAGGACTAGTAATTCTTCACCAGATGTACTCTTGCAGGCATCACTGAATACAGTGAGAGCTTGATATGTGACATTACCCAATATGTTGTTTTTGTTTTTTTAAATTGATATGCCTGACAGCCATTGTCTATTTTGGATCAAATTAAAGATCGATTCAGTTTAACAAGTGTGTCCTGATCCGCACTCCATTCAGTTTCTTTAATGTTTCTCGGAGATTCAATCTTTTTTGTATCTTCTCACTAACTTTGGTATACGTGTGTTCCCACGTTTGATGTTCATCAAATAGCATTGCTAGTACTTTGGCTACTTTTTCGAATTTAATTCTTGTATTGTTGAGGAGGAATGACTGAGTTCGTTTTTTTTAATTTACCGGGATGTGGGCCCTGTCGGGAATGTACGAAATATTAATATTAGCAGAGTTGGCTAGTTTATTTCACGTCAGGGGGTAAGCGAGCAAGCGCTTCCACCCGACACCTTAACGCACACAAAGTGTATCAACTAACCCAGCAATTACATATTACAAGGTGGTATAGGCCCAACCGCAAGCGGCGGTAAAGCTATAAGTAAGTTCCAGATAACAAACTTTCGATCTTCTGATCAGTGGATAGTGCAGAAAGTCGAATTGATGATATCGCAGCTCGTAACTGTTCATTCCTTTCTTGGTCACCACAAAACATCCATATGGACGAGTGTTCAGCTTTATTCCCACTCTTCCCATAAAATCAATAAACCCGAAGTGCGTGCTTGCACGGAACCAGAGCGTTGCCATATGTGTTGCCTATTCTCACTTGAAGACTGAGACATCGCAGCTCGTAACTGTTCATTCCTTTCTCGGTCACGACAAAACATCCATATGGACGAGTGTTCAGCTTTATTCCCACTCTTCCCATAAAATCAATAAACCCGAAGTGCGTGCTTGCACGGAACCAGAGCGTTGCCATATGTGTTGCCTATTCTCACTTGAAGACTAATTAAGTAGCACGGCACATGGTTGTTCCCTTATGTTAACATACCGCTTTGTGCAACATGGCCTAGTTGTCTCGATTTAGGACCACTTTATACTTCTGATATTTTAAAGTCAAACTAAATTCTACTACATTTGGTTGTATTTTTTAAACAGTTTTATTCATGTATTGCCTTGGTGGACCAGGTGGACTGGGCTTGTGACCACCTTATACAGTTAATGTTTTAGGGAGACAGATTGTTTGAGCAAATCGTAATCGAGCATTTCATCGATACCAGTGCGTAGTGAAGCTTAGTTAAAGAGCTGTGTGTAGAGTGGAAAAAAACGATAGTTTAACAAATGTTAGTCTATATTAGGAGATGAAAAGAAGATTAGTTATATAATAAGTGCTCCTTACTTAATCAGTGGTCATTTGTCTTTGTTTTGTTTAGAATTTAATTAGGTCTTGTAGGTTGAGAGTCATCAATTTTAGTCTAATTTAAGGAGCGGGGGAGATCACCGCCGCAGGAGTTGGGACTGCCTGTATTAATAGTGTCCCATTGGAATGACCATCACTACCTCTTTCTGTACATTTTACACATCACGCACAGTAAGACTGGTTGGATTTGACTCTTTTGAAAAGTAATTATAATGAAGTTTGTTGTGTAGTGGTTTGAAAAGATAATATTTGGAATTATTCTTTATTTTGGATGTTATACAACTTTCTGCCTTTTCGGCTGTTGTCCCATTTCCTTTGACATTTGTGGTTAATCTATTTTGTAATAATGAGTAAAAAATTTCCTGGACACGGTATTGTATCAAAAATGGCCTCAGGTTCATTTTACTTGTGCTTTGCCTCTTTTTTTGCCCATTAGTTTCCAGGAAAATCTATAGGATATGCAACCCACATAAATTATACTGTTCAGTTATTTTGTTCAATACTTAAAGCACCATGTTTACTTCTTAATCTTATTTTCAAGACGAGTTAATAGATTCAATCAAGAACAGAACATTGAGTGACTCGCTAATTATTACTGCCCTGGAGCTTTGGGAGTTTTGTATCTATTTAATGGCTTTATTTACTACTCATAATTCTACCGTGTAAACATAACAGTTATCGGGCAATCTCGCAACCAGTGTGATACCTTTCCAGAGATCTCCACAGTTTTAGCGGATCGTCGCAAGTTATGAAACTGGATCCATCCGTATAGATCTCTGTAAATCCCCTGTATTTGGCATCTAAGGTACGAATGGCAAAGGCGCCGATTTGTAATGATATGGCACACACATGGGTAGGAAATGTTAATAGGCACACTACAATACCCTTACATACAAACACTCATTTTATAATGGAAAGTTTGTTGTGGAGAAACTCAAATAGATACTCAAACACCAAACGCACGAATAACAAATGTTTGTCAATATAATCAGTATCGCTCTTTTCTAGAGAACTGATTGACCAAGAAACTGGTCGTTTTGTTTCGTGAATAGTCATAAATTATTTTATCTTTTGAGGAGACGACCACTTCTCACAGTCTCGCTCATTAGAAAGTATAACTTCTCTGTTTCCAGTTTGCTTTCAACTTCTTTTCTGAGCTGCTGATGCTGCTTCTAATGTTCTTGTTGCTACTGCAATCACTTCTGCTGTTGTTTCTGTCTCTCCTCCCATTCTTCTTTATCTTTCATGATTTCCTTTTCAATTAGATCATACAAATCACAATCCAACAAACACTAACATGAAGGTATCTACAAGGTTGCAACGTTGTGGAGTCAAACTTGACTTTTTTGTGCTCAAACACACTGTCATTCAGTCACCGATGCATAACTACGTTTCAAAGCACGAAACAAGAGATAACCATAACGTTTACAGATGGTTGAAAATCATCCCTTTTGACCTAATTTCTACTTTGTCATCGTTTCTAGAGCACTCATGATCAAACCAAGCCATTATATGTTCCAAGGGATATCAAAGACTACGTTCATGAAGAAAATGCACATAATATTGCCCATAGACCACGGAATATAATCATTGTAATTTTACATTATTTAATCGGGTCGATAAGGCATTTGATCTAAAGAAGTCAATGATTTAATCTTTTAGAGGCGGTTATCCATAGGAATCAAAACAGTTCACACTGTGATCCTTGGGAACGAAGACGGCTACCCAGTGGGTTCCTGGTTGATGACTCTAGTCTGTGATAATAACATAGACTTGAATATCTTAAGGTCTACAAGAGGGAAGTTGATATATAGGGCTTAATACAAGATTCCAAGATGTGATGTACGAATTGTGTATCAAAATAAAACAAATTTCTAAGGTATCCATTTAACAACTGACACATGACTTTCTCTTCGGAAACGATATTCCATACATCATCTACATACTCTTCCAACTAATTTACTCGACTCATTATTACACAATTGTTGGAAGGTAGTCATGATGTCCAAAAGAATGTTGATGGGTCTTTGAACAGTGTCAAGTACGATCTCAAGTTACCAGCCATAAGGCCTTAGGTCATTTTTCAAACTTCGTCATTCTTCATAGGTTGAAGCTAGAAAGAATTTGGTGGATGGTTTCGTTCAGTTGCTGACGATGTCAATGAGTAAACGTTTGTTCGAGTAACTGTCCTTGGAAAACTTTAACTTCGATTTTGGATAGCAGTCCAAAAGTAATGGGGAAGGTTTTCAGTTCTACTCATGATATCAGATACTTGGCGGTCGTTCTGCTCAAAGTTAGAGTGATGTTGTTTCATGCTTTGGGTAAAAGGTTTACACGACTAAGGTAATATCAGGAGATTTGAATGATGATTTTGTACCCGTTAGCATTCGACATCTAATAGAAGACGGTACTACTCAGCCTCAAGCGTACTCCATTCAACAGATACTTGTCCTGAAACTACATATCTAAATGAAAACGATCGACCAGTTCTAAACTTTGCCCTTGTTTGATTTTCCTTCGACGATTGTTAAATCCAATATTGTGAAAATCGTCAGATTATGTCAGCTCTCTATTAGTCATGGCATACATTGTGTCTCATTTAAACACCACCTGTGTCTCCAAATTTCTTTTCTTGGATTCTTCTCCGTACGTCAAGATATTTTTAAATTACACTTGGTAAGTGTAAGTCTCGTTGCTACTGCTAATAGGATTGTTACTCAAGTACAAATCCACTTCCCTGAACAATGAATGCATCACTTTATTAACGGAAAATAATTTGGCATCAACGCCTGGATTGTTGTTGTCCACTTTGAGAACATTAAATTTCAGGTTTAAGTGACTACTATTCAGATATATGGTCATATTTGTCTGTTCTTTGAGTTTAAATTTGAAAGTGGGCTGAGGCAGTCAAACACGAGACGGGATAAAATTCCCCCCATTGGAATTCTTCCATCGTCATCTTGGTGGGTGTCAAGGCAAACAGATAGAGTTTTGATGTAGGAATTTCCAGCAATAATATCGGTGAGTCATTTTTTGAGTTAGCAACTATGCACGCCCAATTATCTGGCTGTTCTTCATTTTGTTTTATTCTTCTTCTGAACGTGCTTATGAGATCTGAAAGAGTTTCGACGCCAGTTTCTACATCGTCCTTGCTGTGGCGTAGAAAATAAAGCCATTTCTTGACCAAAAGCGTGAAGCAAATTAACAGGGATGTATTGGGAGCCGAAAATGTCTCTTCCGGTTTAAAGTAGTGCATTTATGCATGCTCTCACGAAGGCGTCTTTGGAACATTTTCGATGAGAACTTTTGAAAGAAATTAGATTCAGTGAGCCAAAGCGGCATGTTTAAAGTACGCTAACCTCGAATGAACATCAGTGCCACCATATCTCATAAGCTATGCCCTCGATGTCGAGCGACACATCTGTACAGAGGTTGCATGGTTTACAATTCACTAGTGAGGCGTTTTTGTAAAATGTACTTTCACTGTATCATTTCTTTTTGAGAATGGAATATTTTGTCCTAGGTCTCCACTTATACCAATGATAGAACTGTCAAAATGCGGTATACTCACAGGAAACTAATGAGGCTGTACAAATTCACGATGGACGTGATATGCGTGGCTTCATTGTACATAGCACGGCAGAATCCATGTGTAAAGGAACAGAGAGGCTGTGTTTCCCGTCATGTTTTATTCCACCACAGCGTAGTACACAAAAAACTTTTTTTTTTCATTTAATTTGGTTGGGTAACAATCGCTCGTTATTGTTCACGCCTTTCTTATGATTAAACGGAATAGTAGGTAAAGTAGGACATAGAGTCTTTTACCATCTGAAAAATGACAAATGGAGACGAATAGCTACTTTATGGTACTAGATCTTTACGCTTTAATTAGTTTTTACAGCATTCTGCCAAACTCATTGTTGAACACAACGGTAATCGTTTCCACTGGCTGTTGAGCATTAAGATAACAGTACAGGAAATCTCATGGAACTGATGTTCAGCTGAGGATCAGGTTGCGATGGTGTTTTGGTTTCGTAATAACCATGATCATTTTTATTAATGTTTTCTTAAATCTGTTCTTTCAGGATTTCAGCAGTAGATGTTGATTGCTTTCCACTTACATTCAGGACTTGCGATGGAAACATGATTTCTATAAAAGCCACTTACCAATAAGCTTTCTGATTCAACTGCATGACTTGAGGTAATTTTACTTTGAAAAAAAAAACATAAGGTATTGTTGAGAAATACGACCATAGAATTGTCACTCAATAAAGTTAAATAAAAGTGGTTATTCAAAATTCAATGGTTCTGATTTCCGAAGAGTAACTCAACGTCAACAGAAAATGAGTTTCCAAATGATCCATAAGAGGCCTCTCGCTGCTATTTTTGTCGCTGTCTCTGCTCCCAAGGCTATCATTGTTTCTGCCAATAGAATATTTCAAGGTCGGATTTGGCGTAAAATAAACGAAACAACAACCGATTTATACGTTCCACGTTACTTGTTCTTCGAGTCGGCGTATTCTTACTTGTGTAGTTCGATAGAGAATGCTTTCATTATGGTACACGTCGTCTTCTTCTTGGACCACTCGTAACTAGAAAAGACGAAGATTATATTAACACTTCAAAACTTTAGTATCTTCCAATCTATAGATGGCGGGATCACGGCTACATACTCATCCAATGACATGAAACAATTCGGTTGTCAGGTTATTGTCATTCTAGGTCGGCGTTTGAACTTAAAATAAGTGTTAAAATTACCTTTTTATATCATGAGAACAGTACAGTCTTCTCTAACGTACAGTCCCTAAGGTATTGTATTGTCATCAGTTGCAAGGCCAAAGAAATGTTATGACAGCGTTGATACGCTGTGCTATGTACCAAGTTAGCTGAACCTTTTTATAGATACATAGATCCATACGATAGTCACACTACAGTGGAAACACTGTACTTCGTATCCCTGCCAAAAATCCTGTTCTAGCTAACACGTTGTGTATAGGTAATCCTTTCTTAACTTAAGGCCTCTTTTTAAATTGTATTCAATCGACTGGCACAATCTCAATAGTCAGGCAAGAACAGAGCAAAATGTTTTTCTTGAACTTAGATTCCACAGCGGCTCCATTAAATGCTTGCTGCGTCGAAGTAATCATCATTCTTTGTGACTGTCGTCTTTGAATCTTATTTACTGGGGATCGGTGTGTCCATACGGTAAAGCGTTTTGCTCTAGATGTTGCATTTGTTTCTGGTATACAATCTGAAAATTTGGTAGTTTTCTAACGTACAACTTTCTGAGGATCACATATAGTCACGAGAAAGTTTTGATAGTCGCAGGATTATACATCTTCTTTCAACACACATCCATTCACCACTAGACTCCATTGAAAGTTCATTGTCAGTCGTTTGACTTTAAACTTGGTATGAATTTCTCCGTGTCAGTCTCGGTATTTGTATCTGAAACTTGTGGGACAACCGCTAGCAAACCTGAAGATCGTATTTTCTGGGTGCTCGTCCGTTCATGCACCTAAACGGTCCCTTTCGATTATTAGGCGTTGACCTTTAGGGCAGAACAGTTATTGTTAATACGACTGACGGTGTGAAAGTAAAGGACTCAATTTCCTAAATGTTTGATACTTGTACAATTTTAAAAGAGAATTGGTGGTCACCTAATCGGCAATATATTTCAAAATGCGCCGGAATAACAAATTTGTAACTACCAAGATCAGTTATCGCAGTTGAAAGTAGCCCATCTCATCTTCCAAGTATTTTTTCTTGGATAAGATAGGACATTATGCCAAATTCCTCAAAGTCACAGAATGGTGTGTTCTTACGATTTATTGTTAATATCTGATCTAATATGTGCTCTGTGTACCCAAGAGTATTTGTTTTGATGTTTTGTATTGTTTCAAAATATTGAGCTCGGTTCACCATATCCTGCACGAGCACATTGATTGCAATGAGAACATTCATATTGCTGGTGCTTACTTCCCTTGGATTGCACCATAGACAGGGTAATAACTTTATAACAAGAATAAAATCTTCTCAGGGAACTCTTTACTGGAGCAAAATTGTATATTTTTCCATGTATAAAATGAGATAGCACTTTTTGTATAGTCGATGTTTCAGTATTTATTCATTTGTTCGGGTCTATGTCATATAACGCCAAGCTGTTGAGATGCCCAATGATCTGTTTTAAAGTTCGTGATTTGATAACTGAACAGATTATTGGAATTCATTTAAATGTTGCATATATTACGGATGAAACAATGTTTTCTTTCTGAACTTAATTTGTAACCATGGGGCCATTTACTTTGATGCAGAATCGTGGTACTCAGTGGGTAGCCTGTGCTGTTGGTGGTGATTACATTGGCTTGGAGGAAGAGAGTATCTATCTCTTGCTGAGAGACCAAAGCATCGAGACCGACGGATCAGCAGCGAACAATGACGGTTCTTGATGGATCTTTTGGCAGAAAGGGAGGGACAGGTTATGCGTGTCGGCTCTTTGATCATCCGCCATTGTGGTGGGAAGAAATATATCTTGCGAAAGTCAACTGGATAGAATCAAATATGTGTACAGTTAGGAGCAATAATAGTTTCCTTTTTATCAGTTGAACTCGGTATTCTTCATTTTTCGTAAATCCATTGGAATTTATGTGCACCTGTTTTGGGCACGTCAAATTTTCAAGCATAATATAAATATAAATCTTATTCACAAAATTGCTTTTAGTGTCTCCACTGTAGTTTGAACCCCACCGGGTTCATCCTTACACCCGCAAACAATTAAACATGCCTTTGGCAAATGATCGTATTCATTCGTTATTTTTCATGTGTTCCCACGTAATACATTGCATAGTGTATTACTCTTCTTTGAATGTATTTTGGTCGTCTGGAGTCTGATTCCAAGAGTTATAGCAACTTGTTTCGATTTGAAAAATTCCTTGACGTTGCCTGAGAAAATTCTTTTATTGGAGTGGACGATGATAGACGTGAATGTATTTTCTGTCTTCGAATTCGGGTCCCAAAAATACCACAGCTCCGCTAACCAGTTTTAACGTATAACCAAGAGCCAAGACGTCTTAAAATTTTTTCATTTCAGGAATGACATACACTGTTTCTTTCGATATGTCTGTCTGTGGTAACATGAGTTCTGCATTTCTTTCTTCTTAGGCTCTGTCCGATTTTCGAATGCTCCCCGTGCTGTTTTCTATTTTACGGTTTATGTCTTCTCTGCATACGTTTGACCCACGACGATGGATTGAGTTAAGCACATTTAATCTTGGGAGTTGTTAATTTGGAAGATACTCTATTTGGTACTGCAAATGTCTTCCACCAATAACACTGTGTGTGGTACGCTACCTATAGTAACTGAGACATGTGTCATGTGATGTGTAGCGTTTCCATCGGTCAAGAGTCTTACCCTCAAAGTATTCATTCAAATTTCAAACCATGAAAATCGAGGAGTCAAGAGAAATATATATTTGCTGGGTGTCGTTCGAAAGTATACTTTTGAAAAGACGACGGACTACTCATCCTCTAGAGAAAAAGGTCAAGGTTCTTGCTAAATCTGTTAGGAGAAAGAATATTTGGCTCGAAAATGCCCACAACGTCAAAGTACATGAAAGACAAGAGAAGAGACACATAGATCGAAACATATTTTATTATTGTGAGTTGAAATAATATTGATCCTCAGAGCATCCTGAGGAAAATTATAACAAAGAAGAGAAGAATAAGCAAAATGAAGAAGAGGTGGGGAGTCTTCAGAACAGAAGACGAACCCGTTCCCGTCAAGAAAATGCAGGAAATCAAGACAACAAAGGGGAAACGATTCAAAAAGCGAGATAGACAGATAAAGTATGAAAGAAAGAAGAAAACAAACTTTTTGATGATATGTTGTGAAATTTTCATTGTCATTCAAAAAGAGAATATATCAAAGAAAACTAAAATTCCTTTTTAATGGATAAGTGACTTAAACACGCACTCACAAAGTACCTTATTTAGTCTTAGGAAAAAGTTTTACATGAATTGGTAGTTTATCTTTTTTAGATATATGGGTGGCCCTGAAAAGGACCATTGGAGTTTGCTTTTGACAAACTCACGGATATGACGCTATGACCTCTAACCGTCTCAAACCATTTCCACGTACAATCCCTACTCCTTCTTCTGCAACTGTTGTTTCCTTGGTAGTAGTAACAGTAACAACTGTTGGTATCAAAGATGCAGTGATCTCAGGTGCAGTGATGGAAGGGCTGGAACGCTTGGCGCGTAAAAGGCTCTTTCTCGTGGGTCGAGTCAAAGAAGTGTGATGCGTTTGTCACAGATAGCTTAATTATGCCAATATGTCATGTAGTACACACACATAGCGTCATTCTTCTGGTCTCCTTCACACTTCAGAGATTTATCTTCGCTTTTTCTTCTAGGACTCTTTTTTTCTTATTCTTCTGATTCGTTCCTTCTGTTATAAACTAAACTCAACGATTTTACATTCTTTCACATTCTGAAATCATCTGCCAAACCTGACGATAGAAAAGGTGGTGAAATTGGTGTTAATACTTGCGCAGTCTAAACGTCCTGCGAAGACGAGAGAAAATCTGCTAAATCCAAACTTAAATCATCCTCATTCTGGAAGCATTACAGTTAAATTCGTAGCCTAACATTATCACTCTCCCATCCTCAGCAGGCTGGCCCAAATACATGATCTTCAACGTTTTAGCCATATTCAAACTATGTCGCAATTATCAACCACATTCGAACGCTGTCCCGACTATATACTCATTGAGAAGTCACAAAAACGCAATTTTCTGATTGCAAGTGAGCGCCCCTCTGACTATATTTTGTACGTGCTTTTGGATTAGTGAAATATTTCGATCCGTTTCTATCCGGTTTTAGGCTATATGTACAAGCATCTCATCACATTGTTCCACCTGCTCTCAACACTGATCAAGATGTTTACCATGTATAATAACCTGGAGAAAACCACACTCGTATTGGCGATGCTCTTTAAGACACGCAATATTCTTACGGATATCTATATTCATCTGCTAAATTATAACATAGCTTTTATTTAAGTCATTTAGTATTATGACAATTATATATTAATTCTATAATTCAGTGACTGGTTGGAATTATAGTAATGTACATGCACAATACGTCTGAAATTCACATTCATAAACCAAAGCCGATTGCTAACGTCAGGTCAGCAACTATTACTGTCAAATACGCCACGTATTAATTTGAATGAAGATCAAGAATATATCACCGGAAACAAGGATTTAATTTGTCCTGGTGTGCTAACAATGCACTTCTTATTGTTGATTGGTTCAATGATTTGGGAAGATCATAACATGAATGTTGCATTATTTCAAACTCTAATTATTTTATGTTCTAGAATCTTTTTAGTGATTCTGATTTGTTGCTTTATTGCTGTCATGTATATTTAATTTGCATTGTTTCTTACTTTCTTAATTTAATTGTTTTTGATTTCTTTATATTCTACTGCAATGTAACATTGTATGTTGGATTTTACTTGACACGAATTAATTATTTTTAATCTTATTCTGTAAACAACTAATAAATAGCTAAAATATTATGCATGTGTATGGGTTAAATATCATGGTCACTATTAATAGAAGTAAATATGTTTATTTAGGTCTGGGTCTAGGTTATTGGAATCCCTACAATGTGTCTGGTGTACCTGACGTTGTCCAGGTTATATATTATAAATGTAGTAACGGAGCTTCTCATCATAACATTTTATCTTGTAAGAATTAAGAAGTTTCTAAATGTTTTCTATTAGGCAATGTGTTATTATATTTAATTGTTTGTCTGCTAGTTTAAAATTTTTGTATTTCAGTACATGTTATTGCAAGGTAACATTGTTTTCTGGCCTTAACCTTGTCCAAAATTGAATTCATTTTTGCTTAACCGGATTGACTTTTTATTTTTTTAATTTCATTTATGTAAGCAACTAATAATAGCTGTATTTTTATATATGTTTAAGCTTATTATCAGGATAATTATTTAGGTAAACAAGAAGGTGTAAATATGTTGATCAAGGTCAGAGGTTTGGAGATTCCTAAGTAAATTTTGTAGGTTACTGTGTTGTAAATTAACAAAACTCATTATATCAGTCTAGAGGATTATTTTCCATTAGGTAATGGTTGTTTTTACAAAATACTAATTGTGACCTGAGATCAAACATAGAACTATATTATCTTGTGACTGTGATGATTTTACCAGAAGTGCTTTAACATCTAGCACTTTAAGTTGTATCATGTTGTGACTAGTTTGGGCAGAATTTTATTCTCTTCAAATTATTAAAGAATGAACAATTGCCTTTAAATCCATAACAAGAATGCATGAATCTATCTAATGTATCACCATCTAAAGGAGACAGGAAAAGATGCTTTTAAATAGACTGGGACAACATTTGTGGGTACTGAATTGGAACTATTAATTGTTATCTGATTCCATCTGCTAGTGAATGAAACAACCAGATTTTGTTGATCGTTCTTCGCTAGATGCTAACTGCTGGGCAGGCGCAGCACAGAATTGTTTGAACTGAGGTGTTTCTTTGATGGTAAAAGCAAAACTATATCCGCCAACGGAAGCGCAAGTTCCTCTTCTCTGTTGATAGAATATATATAAAGAAATAGAGACAACCCGTTTTAACATGCATTGAATATTCTGAAAATATCAATGATGACTATAAATTATCAATAACTTATAGAGGGCCTATTCTTGTACTTGTTCAAACAAAACTTTTCTTTTATATCCCCGGTTGCCCCCTTCCTCTTCCTTGCCAGCAATGAATATATGACATCATCCAAACAGTCAATTCATAGACTTTCCATTTCAGAATAAATATTCAATTATACCAAGAATTTAAGGTTGTAAAATTGTATAATATCAGATTTGCAAATTAGAAATATTCTGAAATTATTTTGTACTATTTTAATAAACAAATAGTTCGAAGGAAACACCATAGAGGTGATTGTACATTTTTAAATTGCGCAATACTTTTAACTGATTTTTTATCACTTTTCTACAAATAATATATAAGATTATAAAATATCAGCTCCATCAATATTGGTTAGTCAATTTATATTATACATACAGCAATGCATGTATATGGAAAGTTGCAAAATTGATCAAAATTATTTTAAGCAAATACCAATAAAGAAGGACTCAGCCCAGCTAAAACAGACTTTGAGTATGTGTTTCTGACATACTAAAAATCTATATAATGTATCTATTGTCATGGATACAATTAGCATCTATTTCCATGTAAATATGGCAATAGCATGTGGTATCATTTTCATGTAAATATGGCAATAACATTTTATCGTTTTCATGCAAATATGGCAATAATATTTTGGTTAAAAGGAAAGAAAACAAAACGGAGAAACTGTGTTGTATAAGTTACTCTTGAGTAGTAGTAATACCCTCCCCCCCCAAAAAAAAATGTAGGTAAAATACCATAGACGGGGTTTAGCCCAACCAAGCCAGTTTTTGAGAATGTGTTTCTGAGCCACACCATTAACAGTTCAAGTGACCAAAATTCTGTTAGGTTCGTACATAAACCTATTAGACGGTATCCAGTATCCACAATGTGAATCCCATACATTTTTATCTAATATAAATTCCATATCTGACTTAACAGTATCAGCTACCTTAATGAAAACTCTTTATATTACGGAAGCCTTCTAGATTAAAATTATGGATAGGTAAAGTTTTATATAT